>JARTUT010002308.1:0-59385 GCA_030674115.1 Micraspis discolor
GAAAAAGTTCGTGGCAAATTAAATGCTGTTTTGTATAAAAATCCGTGTCTCGAAGAAATAAAAACAGTTAACGCATTTATCAACGGCACCAGTCAAATTCTGCCTGAAGAGGTCTCGGCAGAAATGGCGCCAAATTTTAAGTTCTGTCCGGTAACGTCAGTGGACGTTGAAAGGTCATTTTCAGCATATAAATTAGTTTTAAGTGACAAACGTCACAAATTTGCGCCAGAAAACCTTGAAAAATATGTTATTGTATATTGTCACAAGAATTACAACCAATAAGTACCTATATAATTATGTATTGTGAAAATAAAGTTAATTCTAATAATGTTTTTTGATTGTGCATATTTTGTGCATATTTCGCCCTTTTTTAGTGCATATTTGCATGCCTATTTTGGCATTTTGATATGCATATAATGATTTTGATATGTGCATATAATCCGATGTCTAATAATGAACATATTACTGACTGAACATATTTGACTTTTTCCAGAGTTTTTGGATATTTTGAAAACTATTCGATTTAATACAATGATTTTAAAAGAAATGTATTCACTATTGAATACTCGTTCATACCAGGAATGGAAAACTTGAAAAAATTTTTTCATCGAATTTACTTTCACACCCTGTATAACCGGAAGTTTTGGGCTTCGAAAATATTTTAGCTCTGTAGAGAACTTTGAACAATATCATAATCCCAATGATTTAGCATTTTCAAGTTGAAGAAAATTAGCTACTGTTTCAGGTTTCTTATAAAACATATTTTTACTCACAACCTGATTGATACATTTTCTATTGCGATATGCATAAAACAGGCGGCGACATTTTGCTGCTGCCTGACGAAGGGCTATGTATATTTGGTAATATTTAATATATTCTTCAGTAACTACAAATCTCCTGTTTACATCATTCTTTGTTTGCTTCAGTTTCTCAATGAATAACTTTCCCGTATCTTCCATATCATCTAATGTTACCGGGCTGATTTCACAAATTCGACAAGCTCCTGCCATCCCAAATACAACAACAACCTTGGCCAATAAATAAACTTCATCAGGTGCATTATTTAAAAAACAGTTATTTGTGTACTCATAAACATCGCAGCTTTCTTGGGCTTGTAACTTTTCCCATTTTGTTTCAGAAATATAATTAGCTCCAAATATTTTGAAATATTTACATTATTATTGAATCGTAACATACTTTTAATCATTGAATAATTCGAACACACTGTTGATGTCGAATTTCATATCGATAACATTCTAATGAATTGTAATAATATGTTTTTTTCACTTTTTGGCGCTCTTGTTCACCCGAACAGAGTGCCTATCATTTTGCCCGAATGTCTGTAATTTTGGAATATCGAGTCGAAAATGGTCTCAATCGATTGGGTTCGACTCCTGATGAAGAATTCGTGGCGAAAGTTGAGTCTGTCCGGCCGGCCGTCCGGCCGGCCGGCCAACCGTATCCTCTCTAGCATCCAAAAGAATTCAGCTAGAGTTTTCATATTTTCAGAATAGGTTAATTGTCCAAATATCTCGGTCAAGTTCGTTATTGGGCCAAATCCGTCGGATGGTTCAGTAGTTATGAGCATCTGAAATTTTGTTTCCTCAATAACTACTAGAATATCCATCCGATCAAGTTGATACTTGGAATGTTATTGAGAAGGCTGAAGCGAAACGGCTTGCAAAATTTCGCAGAAATTGTCGCGCTAGAAAATTTTAAAAAATTCCCAAAAAAAAAATTTTCAATACTCAATATCTCCTAAGACTTCATTAAGATTTAAATAAAAATCCGTATATATATTGAGGTTACCGATATCTTACTCCTTCTCAAATTTCATTGTCGTAGCTTTTCCCTTCTGAAGATATGATCATTTTTTTCATTTACTCAAGAGAAAAATAGAAATGTCATGAAGTCCGAGCTTTGTCATTGAAAGATTTGCCATCACAGATCGATATTCGTTTGACAACTTGCGGACCTAGATATCAGTGTCAGTTGGCGTAATATCAATCAAAATTTTCATAGAATTCATAGAGGTAGAATTCGATGTCGATGACGTTGTCAAAATTCAGAAAAGCACAGACGTCATATTAATCAAAAAATTTTTTATCATAGAGAAAGAATTTGATGGCGTTGTCAAAACTCAGAAAAGCAATGACGTATGTTTTAAGGAGAAGCATAGAACAAAATTTGGTGAAAATTATGAGTAGTTATTTTCAAATTGAGATAAAGGTTTGGTTATTCATTAGGCTTTCATATTTACATCACATTGTCCCATAGTACGGAAAAAGACTATTGTTCACCCGATCAGAGAGCTTATAGATTTGTTAAGGTTTGAATATTTACTCGCAAGTAGGTCAACAAGAGCGCCAAAGCAATCTGACCTCACGTCAGTGCTTACTAAATTTTTTACTAACAATTTTATATTGAGATGCGATGAGAATCGACCTGATTATTTATTATTTTTGGCGCTCTTGTTCACCCGAACAGAGTGCCTATCATTTTGCCCGAATGTCTGTAATTTTGGAATATCAAGCCGAAAATGGTCTCAATCGATTGGGTTCGACTCCTGATGAATAATTCGTGGCGAAAGTTGAGTCTGTCCGGCCGGCCGTCCGGCCGTCTGGCCGGCCGGCCGGCCGTATCCTCTCTAGCATCCAAAAGGAATCAGCTAGACTTTTCAAATTTTCAGAATAGGTTAATTGTCCAAATATCTCGGTCAAGTTCGTTATTGGGCCAAATCCGTCGGATGGTTCAGTAGTTATGAGCATCTGAAATTTTGTTTCCTCAATAACTACTAGAATATCCATCCGATCAAGTTGATACTTGGAATGTTATTGAGGGAGGCTGAAACGAAATGGCTTGCAAAATTTCGCAGAAATCGTCACGCTAGAAAATTTTAAAAAATTCCAAAAAAAAAATTTTCAATACTTAATATCTCCTAAGACTTCATTTAGATTTAAATAAAAATCCGTATATATATTGAGGTTACCGATATCTTACTCATCCCCAAATTTCATTGTCGTAGCTTTTCCCCTTCTGAAGATATGATCATTTTCTTCATTTACTCAAGAGAAAAATAGAAATGTCATGAAGTCCGAGCTTTGTCATTGAAAGATTTTCCATCACAGATCGATATTCGTTTGACAACTTGCGGACCTAGATATCAGTGTCAGTTGGCGTAATATCAATCAAAATTTTCATAGAATTCATAGAGGTAGAATTCGATGTCGATGACGTTGTCAAAATTCAGAAAAGCACAGACGTAATATTAATCAAAAATTTTTTATCATAGAGAAAGAATTTGATGGCGTTGTCAAAACTCAGAAAAGCAATGACGTAAGTTTTTAGGAGAAGCATAGAACAAAATTTGGTGAAAATTATGAGTAGTTATTTTCAAATTGAGATAAAGGTTTGTTTATTCATTAGGCTTTCATATTTACATCACATTGTCCCATAGTACGGAAAAAGACTATTGTTCACCCGATCAGAGAGCTTATAGATTTGTTAAGGTTTGAATATTCACTCGCAAGTAGGTCAACAAGAGCGCCAAAGCAATCTGACCTCACGTCAGTGCTTTCTAAATTTTTTATTATTGGTGTTTTGCAATTTATAAATTTTAAATTTAAGTGATCGCATAGTGTCTCATACTCATGATGTCTTCCTCGCTCGTCAGGGCTGCATTATAATTTCAACACCCCTTGAAAACAGGACAATTCTTGAGCAATGCCCCTGTGATTCTTGCTCGAGTGTCATTGCTTATAAAGTCAATTTACAAGTAATTACTGGCTGGATTTCCCGGGACATCAACCCTCTTCTTCACACCCTATATTTGAAGGGGATAGGAAAAACGGTGGAAGATAAGTTCATTTTCCCTGTATGTGTTCTGAATAGGTTTGTCAACATTTCTTGTAATCATCTTTAGATTGCGTGACTCAGCGATTTCCACTCGTCAACATTTCTAATATTCATTATTTCCTGTCGGCATATTGCTGAAACCCCCAAGTTCCTTTTTGGATTCAACTTAAAGTACATATTGAATCAATTGCGCCATATACAGGGCCAGTCTTTGACCGCTGCGTTAATATTCTTCCTATTACATTTTTCCAAATTTGGCTCCGTTCAAAAGATATAGGGTGTTGAAATTTCATAAAAAAATTGCATTTTATATAATCGATATTGGTATTTTTCTTTTTCCCTCAAATCGTTTTCCTTCTTTCTTGAGAAGATCTCAAAAGTTTTCTTTGGATTTGGTCTGGAATAAATAAAAATTTCAAATAACAAGAGCCTATTGGAAAATATATTGGAAAATATATTTAATTTCTGTACGAAACTCAATAGAAAATATATATCATCTGTCTGGCTTTGAATATCGAAATATGTGAAATCTAAATAAATGAATAAAAAATTTAGAAAGCACTGACGTGAGGTCAGATTGCTTTGGCGCTCTTGTTGAGCTACTTGCGAGTAAATATTCAAACCTTAACAAATCTATAAGCTCTGACTAGGTTTTATATCGTTCCTATGTTATATGTTGTGAAAGGGTATATCAGTCACCAGGAACCTCAGTTTATATACAATTTATTCAATTAGCTACGTTTCGAGACTTTTAGTCTCTTCCTCAGGCTGAAAAATATGACAGTTACATATACACAATAAAAATCATCTAGAGAGAAAGTAACCAACATGAATACCTGTACAACATTTACACATATTTGTATATTTCACTCTTATTTACTTAATACTTAAACACTACAATTAAAAATAACAATTCATCACAAACAAACGTTCAGAAATTTCAAAAATAAGTTAAACCAGCTCACCTATGAATATTAGATAAATAGATTCTTTCCTTTGAAACATCGTTCAAAATCGTTGTTGTTAATAAATAATATAATAAACATCCTGGGGACAACAATCTTCTTGACGTATATAAATATCGGGTTCATAAATGGAAATGAGAATGCAAGGGAGCCAGACGGAATTAGCATGTGTATAGAAAAACTAGATTTGGATTTCAATGATAAGTTTCGAATATGCGATGTTTAATGAACCAATATCGGTTCGAGCGTTCACAGAACAAGGGTGTTTCTTAATGAACAGCATTTCCTTGAAATTTCTCTTGAACCAATTATCTTCCCTGGTCAAAATTTTCGCGCCCTCAAAAAAATAAGCTCTCTGATCGGGTGAACAATAGTCTTTTTCCGTACTATGGGACAATGTGATGCAAATATGAAAGCCTAATGAATAAACAAACCTTTATCTCAATTTGAAAATAACTACTCATAATTTTCACCAAATATTGTTCTATGCTTCTCCTAAAAACTTCATTGCTTTTCTGAGTTTTGACAAGCCATCAAATTCTTTCTCTATGATAAAAAATTTTTTGATTAATATTACGTCTGTGCTTTTCTGAATTTTGACAACGTCATCGACATCGAATTCTACCTCTATGAATTCTATGAAAATTTTGATTGATATTACGCCAACTGACACTGATATCTAGGTCCGCAAGTTGTCAAACGAATATCGATCTGTGATGGCAAATCTTTCAATGACAAAGCTCGGACTTCATGACATTTCTATTTTTCTCTTGAGTAAATGAAAAAAATGATCATATCTTCAGAAGGAGGAAAGCTACGACAATGAAATTTGAGGATGAGTAAGATATCGGTAACCTCAATATATATACGGATTTTTATTTAAATCTAAATGAAGTCTTAGGAGATATTGAAAATTTTTTTGGGAATTTTTAAAAATTTTCTAGCGTGACGATTTCTGCGAAATTTTGCAAGCCGTTTCGTTTCAGCCTCCCTCAATAACATTCCAAGTATCAACTCGATCGGATGGATATTCTAGTAGTTATTGAGGAAACAAAATTTCAGATGCTCATAACTACTGAACCATCCGACGGATTTGGCCCAATAACGAACTTGACCGAGATATTTGGACAATTAACCTATTCTGAAAATATGAAAACTCTAGCTGATTCCTTTTGGATGCTAAAGGGATACGGCCGGCCGGACATACTCAACTTTCGCCACGAATTCTTCATCAGGAGTCGAACCCAATCGATTGAGACCATTTTCGGCTCGATATTCCAAAATTACAGACATTCGGGCAAAATGATAGGCACTCTGTTTGGGTGAACAAGAGAGCCAAAAAGCTCGTTTCTTGAGTTGAGGCTTTGATTTCTTTTATTTTGACCATTGACATTGACGTTCCATAACATTTTTATTCGATACCATTAATTTTGACGTTTATATATCAATATTTTATAATAATATCGACCTGTTTGCTTGGATCCCGGACAGATATTCTATTAATATTTCGATGAATGACACTTAAACCGACCTGTAATTAACTTAAAACAGGCATAACTTAGCGAAACAAGGATAATTCCTTAAAATAGCTCGAAGAATCACATACCGGATGCTGTGTTGACATATGTTTATTCGAAGTAAATCTCCCTTGTTTTTGTACTGTGATGGAAAAATATTACGGAACTCAACTGGCGATGAATCAAGAAGAGGTGGTTTAAGCTGTCAATTCGTATACAAGTCTCATGTCAGGTTTGATCTTACTATGAGAGAAAAGGTGGAAATGTAATGTTTTTGAAATTTTTGAAGTGAAAACTTCTTTAGCGGCGCTGAGCACTCTCTTGTATGGGTAAAAACATCCAAACTCGCGTCAGGGTCACGTGATTGTGATCGAAAAAGCGTAAGATCGAGGAGTAGGAGAGGGAATAATATCCCACACTCTTTCTACCGTGCTGCGTGTGCTGTTTCGTTTAGGCGGTGCAGGGCGCTTGTGCGAATGTTTGTGTATGTTAATGTAATATAAATTAGGTTTGTTCGCGTGGCAGTTCGGAACTGTAATTTTTGGTAATTTGTGGTTCCCACCCGTTCGTCTGGGACGGAACAGGAGTTCCTTGTCTTTCGTGTGGTCGGAACACTTGATTTCGGAACTGTTCGTTACTGTTCTTACGGTTCCTGATCTAGGGATGGTACAAGGTACAACAGAAGAAGCGGTAAATTCAAATCATCGGTGATTCAAATTTTCAGTAGTTCTAATTGGCAATTAAGTTATATATTTGGTGACTAGGATATTCGCATATCTGTTTTTGAGTATATTTGATGTTGTGGGAGTATAAATTTTTAATCAATTCGTTATAATAGCTTCTCAAAATTTTTGTTATCTCAAAGAAGAGGAAGGATCATTTGCAATAGATGAATAAAACAATTGCATAGTTGTTGATCAAAGTATGTAATATAATTATTTCAAATTATTTATATATACGATATTTCGTATTTATATACTATATATTTATTTTTGTTATTTCGTGATTGTTGTATCTTTATTTTTTAACCACCCAAAATGTATTGAAAATTTAGGAAGGAAACGGAGGAATGACCTCTTTCAAGAACACAACGACTTGTTAAAACAATTCTCATCTAAAAAATAATTACAAAGCTATGAAAATTGTTAGAAAATATTTTTATTTATTTCCCAAATGCCACCAGTTCCATATACAATTACCTAATTCTATTATATAAAATTTTCTGTACACAGTTTCCACCAAAATTACAATGAAATAACAGAAAAATTCACAGTTTATCCAGATATGAACTAACAAAAATGATTTCTCCACTGATGACCACTACTACATGTATTGAAATTTCAAATTATAATTAAATTAAATCATTTCTTTAAATATTTCATTACATATAAATTATATTTACAGTTATTTATATGGATATGTTTATGTTTATTTATTTATGACAAAAAAATTGTTCAATTTTAATATTTGTAATTTCTAAAGTATTTCCACCGTATTAATAACACAATAACTTATTCAATATCTTTTAACACTATCCATGATATGATCCATGATCATTGAACTATATATGAATACCTATATGGTATTTAGAGTTCAATGTCCATGATGTACAACATAACCTTACTTTCACTTATCTATGCACTTAACGAAATCGTTTTGAAATTATCTGTTCCCACCTGTTCTCACCCGTTCGTGTCATAGAACAACTTGCGACGATTCCAAGAGTTACAGAACCTGGTTCTCTGTGACCCCAGTACAACTGGGAACTGCCACCCGAACAAACCTATTGTCATTTTTGTGTACGATAGCGCAATAAATGAATATTGTATTCCACCACATAAATAATAGCACTTTTATACTGATAATGAAAGCAATTCATCAAAATTATTCTCTAACCATTCCAAAATATCAAAAATGCACAACGTTAATATTGAAGTTTTCACTTCTGCCGGCACTCCCGGAGTGCAACCCGTCTTTTTTTTCATTGTTAATAGATTTGTTTTCCATTTTTTCAAATTCCTAGCTACAACTTTACTTATTTACTTATGAGGTAGAAACTTTAAACGCCTCTACTGCGCTAACTGCATTCATATCTGATAATTCTGTGATTATTCTGGCAGAGGAAGTTGACATTCCTGTATAGGTAGATGTTCAAAAATTTTCCACAATCTATTTTTGTAACCAAACATCCCCCATCGCCTCTAATCTACATGTTCCAACTTCCAAGTTCAAACCAAGCGCAGTTGGTATTAATCAAGATTCCTAGCTGCAAGGGAGGAAGTCGTGTCCTATTATCTCCAGGTGAGCCGGAAGGAGCAATCAAAAACAAGATCGCCGCGACGCTTGTCACGAGCGCGCAAACTGCGCATGCTCGCGCGTGTTTGGCGCCGGGCTGTGCAATGCCAGAATAGTAGCCTCCCGTCCGTCGCGCACAGAGTGATGCGTCTGTTCCAGACGCCTGGGCAACGTCAGGCGTCGATCCTCGGGAGTGATCGGTGATTTTCGAAAAAGTTTGTTGTGACGGTCGCGTTTTGAGTGGGTTCACGTGTGCGCGCAAGAAAAGGTAACGGACATAAATATACTTGTGTCGTTTGGTTCGTAAATAAATGATGTTGAAATGTTGGAGAGGATTATCTTGAAGAAATGGTATTTGTTTATATTCTATGATGCTGGGGAAGGTGAAAATGAAATTATCGTCACGTTGTGAAATTAGAGGAGATGTATGATTCACTGAGCTTATTCGAAAATAAACGTGGCCGTTCTAGAAATAGTGTTTTGCGAGTTCAGTAGATTCTAGGAACCTTTGGATGACATCTGGAATTAACTAGCAAAGATATTTTATAATTTCAAATTATTCGTGTCAATTTATTTCATGATAACTTTATTACAACTACTCGAACGCATTTTGGTTTCATTCAAATTGGCTCTTCAGTGCAAAAATCAAATCAGTTTTACGGCAAATTATATTATTGTTCTATAAACGTAAACACGACAATTTTAAAGAACATTACAGGTTACCGAAAAAATTTGTTTTATAATATATGTGGGAGCCTTGGCTTATTTAATATTAAAATAAGTTTAAAACAATTAACTCATTGCTACAATTACTAAATTAAAAAAAAGCCATATGACGTTTTAGTGGACTATACAGGGTGAGCCTTTGACCACTGCGTTAATTTTAACCATAAATTCTTGACGTCAAAAGAATAATTTTCTTCCTATAACATTTTTCCAAATTTGGCCCCGTTCAAAAGATAGGTATAGGTTGTTGAAATTTGATAAAAAAAATAGCATTTTTACCTGTTATATTCAAACGACAATATCAATTGAAATGATCTCTTGTAGAAGTTTTTTGATGACAATCATGCATATTTTGGCATCAATAGATTTATTCCATTTCTTGTGGGTTTCTCAATACTACTCTACGGATTAGTTAACTTGCATGAAAAACAAATATCACTTGAACTAAAGTTGGAGAATAAATTTTGTCTCCAGAACCTTCAAAATAGCTGCACATAAGTGCCTCCTTTTTGTCTTTATGGGTGTATAAATAACAATGAAACGTTTATAGCTACATGGAGATTTTATAAAAATTGGTTTGTAAATGTTGTTGGACCATTTATAAAACATAAAATGTTAGTTGGGATGTCTCAGTTCATGAACCTATTTTTCCGCCGACCTCCCAATAAAAGCTCTGTTTAACGTTCACAAAATCATGCATTATTGACCTATTTGAATGCACGATTTCTTTCTATTTTAATGCATTATTGTCATAAAGTATTCAGAAGTAATATGACTAACGTCACAACTCGACTGATATTTCATTTTTATCTATGAGGCCTGTGACTCTCACTCTTCAATCACAGAATAGTCGCGTATTTAGCTTTGGTTCCATGGTTATTCCACAGATAAAAGAAATAATGAAACAAATCCGAACATAATCAATCATCAAATTACTATCAAATTATATTATATTACAAATATAGCTGCTTTCAATGATAATCTTAATCTAATATCGCCAGTTACTTTAATTACAATGAGTAACGAAGTCAATATCCCCTTAACTCCCCGGACGTTGCAGAAATGGCTAAAGCAGCAACTTTGACCCTGCTACCTGAAAAAGCCGACATTTGTATGACAAAACCTACGCAGAATTCATGTCATGGTGCGAGGAGAAGAACGTTTTCAATTATTTTGAAACAGTTTTGTTGGCATACTTCAAAAGTGTTGCAGAAAAGGGATACTTAGCAAGTTTAAGGCCAAAGTATTCAATGCTGAAAGCAACATTGAACGTTAAAAAGAATATTGATATAAGCAGATATCACAAACTGGTGATGTTCATTAAGGGACAAAAAGTGGGTTATATTCCTAAGAAATCGAAAGTTCTCGAGAAAGATCATATAAAAGAGTTTATAGCAAATGCTCCAGACTGTATTTTCTTGATGTCAAAGGTAAATATAAAACTCAATTAAATCAATTTTCTGAATTTTTCTTATTGTCGCGTGGATATAAAATATGTAACTTTAAATTTTTTATTTGATGGTCGCTTTGATATTCGGAGTATCCGGGGCATTGCGAAAGATGAGCTGTATAAGTTGCAGATGTGCAGGATATGGGCTCGAAATTTTTAAAAACAGTGAATTCATCCAAAATGCACTCGAAAAGGATATTCACTGTGGTGTATAATGAGGAGCGTTAACTTTTGAATCCAATCAAGAGATATACAGGGTGAGTCTTTGACCTCTGCGTTAATTTTAACCATAGGTTCTTGAGATCAAAAGAAACACTTTTTCCATTACGGTTTTTCTATATTCAGCTTCGTTGAAAAGTTATAAGCATTTTAAGTTTTCACATTGGGCAAATACCCCTCTGTAGTCCAGTTTAGTTTGAATGAAAATTACCTTCCACAGCATCCACTATTGAATCTGAATTGTTTATAAACATTATTTTCCCTCTATGAAATTATTCACTCACTCATGTTTCATCCGATCAAGTCCATATCCAGAAGGAAGATACAAAATACTAATTTTCTGGTAAAAAAAATTCAACACCATAAACATAGATTTTTGTTGTTCTACCATATTTTCTTTCTACTTCAAGATTATAAACCATGCCTTTCTAGTGAGAAATTCCAAAAAAACCTCAGAATTATTGGGTGTTATCATCATACATTTGTAATTTTCTTCTTAAAATTTCCAAATCATGAAAACCATCATTTCTATGAAAACTTCCAAGGCAAGAGGTTGTCACTGTGCTTTTTTTCACTCAAAGCCAGAAAAAATCATCTATGATTTTCCAAACACTGATATTTCTGAAGTTTCTTCTCCTTGACAGAGACCAGTGAACAGGTCTATGAGGTCTCTTGATACGGTTAAAAATATGAAAATCTTTTCGAAATCTTCAACGACAATGAATGATGACTCTACGAATAATCATTTTAAAGTGATGTTACTTTGCTTGATGATTATTTTCTGTACTGAATCCCAAGAACAATTTACCTGGATAGATTACAAGTATTTCCAGATTTAGGTGTGCAATTGTACTTTCTTGAAGAAATACCTAAATTTGATTTTGAAAAATCAACTAGGTGTTCTTCAATAAAAAATTTTTTGTTAAATCATTAATATGAATCTATTCTGTTTAGACTATAATTATTGATTACTGATTTTATAATCAGAGAATCTGTTTTAATTACGTAAACAAGAACATAAATATTGAATAATGGTTACTCATAGATTATGGCAAATTTCAATACCTTACCATAGAATATTAATCTATTACCCAACACCAGGAGAGAAAAAATTAATATTTGCAATGTTATTTTAAATGAAAGATAACATCTGTAACTATTATTGATCTTTAGTTATAATTTTCCTCAGAATAATTAGAGTGAATTATTATCACATTAAAATATTATAACGTCTCTGTGGTGGGTAGTTCCAACTAAAAAGTGTTCTGTGGTTCCTTGTTGTTTTGATTCTGTTTAAAACTGTCAACAGTTATTTGTACATTTCTTCAAAAAAATGTGGAAAATATTGGAAGGATAATTTCGATAGTTTGAAGTTATTCAATTCAGTGTGAAATGATTATGGTCAGAAGTTGTTTTGATTCTGTTTGAAACTGTCAACAGTTATTTGTAGCCTATGCTAGTAGCTTTTTTCAAAAAAATGTAGAAAATATCGAATATCGATAGTTTTGAATTATTCAATTCAGTATGAAATGATTATGGTCCGAAAATGCATTCTATTCTAATCTTTCTTGTTTATGAGCTTATAGCTTCCAGTTTCAATATTGATTGAATTTTAATTAACTATGCATCATAACAAACATTCAGAAATATCAAAACTAAGTCAAATTCTATTATCTCCTAAGTTTGTGAACAAGGTTGAATCGGTGTATGAAATAAAGATAATAAAGGTACCTATAAAACAAATCTAGGAGACAGGGTTCGAAGTTTTTAAAACTCATATGAGCTCAATTTGCAGCATTCCTATGTTAGAATAAATATAATTTGATGAACCTGAAAGTCTGAAGCTATAAAGAACCAGCTCTTCATAAAGACAAGTCTTCAATTTAACAGGTCCCGACAGAAAATACTTTACCTATTTCAACGGTCAAAATATACCGAAGAGTGATGGAAAACTTTCTCTATTTATTATGGAATATTATTCTGGATTAAATATTAAACAAGGTGCTAGACATCATTAACAATGAATACAGCAAATGGCAATTTAGATTTTGTGGTGAATGTAAGACAAAAATTGTTCAGTGATTAATTTCATCTATAGTGTTTAGTGGTGGAACCATAGACTGGAGAGATTTCCCCAACCTTTTGTAGAAATATTTAATAAAGACATAAAATATGGCAACATTGAACAAATCTGATTATTGAATCATTTCAGCACAGAGTTGGATTTGGGAAAATCAGAAAATTTGGACAAAATTATATCGATTCAATTCCTTTCAACTTCAAATATCTCAAGAATGGTGCAATTTAGGAGAAAAGATGAGGAATGATTTTATCTGCAAAAAAGACTTATGATTCCAGGAAGTATAAGATACGGAGCTTTAGTTCAAGTGATATTTGTTTTTCATGCAATTCAACCAATCTCTAGAGTTGTAGTGAGAAACCCGCAAGAGCTGGAATAAATCCATTGATGCCAAAATATTCACGAGTGTTATCAAAACCTTCTACTAGAGATCATTTCAATTAATATTGTCATTTGAATATTACAGGTGAAAATGCATTTTTTTTAATGAAATTTCAACACCCTATATCTTTTGAACGGGACAAATTTGGAAAAATGTTATAGGAAGAAAATGTTTTGACGTCAAGAATCTATGGTTAAAATTAACGCAGTGGTCAAAAACTCACCCTGTATATCCTAGAGACCAATTCTCACCCGCACGAAAAGTTTTTGTCTTTTACAACAACTTTAACTCAATACAGCCAGTATGAATCAATACGTTTTCGAAATTACCATCGTTAATTGGAAAATTTCTCAAATTACAACAACCCAATCTGTATACAGATCACTGTCATCGGCGTTCTTCTGCATCTATTCTTTCGGACAGTGGAGCAGATTTTGCAGCCATCAAACGGCTTGGAGGATGGAAATCAACATCTGTTGCAGAAGGGTACATGCGATAATCGTTCGCCAGCAATTAATACACCAGTTCCACACATTCCTTATCAGTAACGATGTAAATGTGGACTATTCAGAATGTCACATCTCGAAAATTCCGTCTATGAATTTTACGAATTGTTCAATTGGAACCATAAATATAAATATGTCAAAGTGAGCATCGAGATTTTCATTGTCAAATTTTATATTGTGAGAAGTAAAATTTATTTGAATAAATAATTTATTTCTAATTCATAATGAGGTCGACGGAAAAATCTTGTAATCTACTCGTTTATGAATCTATTAATAATCTAGTTGATTGAATAACTATTTCAGGAAGGTGCAGTCTGGTTTATTTTATGGAGTCATATGTAATTTGGAATGAACTTGAACAGTTCCCAGAAATCCGTTTTTCTAGCAGTTCCCAGTAGGTTCAACTATGGAACTTGCAAATCTAAACGAAAAACTTTCGAGATGAAAAACCATGTACCGAAAGAGCATTTGCAAAAAGTCCGTCTAGTCTCTCAAATCTCAAGATGTTTTTATACAAAACCGCCAGAGCAGAGATAAAGTATTAAATCAATTAGCAGGGAATATCTTTCAATAGTTCTGAAGCCAATATAACGAGCTCAAATCGAGTGCTTTCCGCACTTTGTGAAGAACTTAATTAATTGGTTTTCTGTCAACGATATTATTAATTAACCACTTTATCGATTTCTTTCAAGATGAGAGCTTCCGAAGCGTTTGTTGAAAGGTTCAGCAGTACTTTCTGCGTACAAGAGGAAAGGTTGGAAGTTCATCTAGATTCTCTTTCGAATATCCGTTTTGCAGGCGCTAATCTATCTTCCGAAGGAGATACGCTACGAAACTTTGAAATAAATTGTTCCTGAATAATTTATCGCAGTCAATTATAGGAGGATGCTGTAATTAAACAGTTTGTTATTTCCAATTTCTCGAATAATTCGTCTTGAACGAAAGTCTGTTTCTACAGAATGTGAATTTTCTCCATTAAAGGAGTTTTAGGACATTTAATCAAGTACAAGAAAAATGGAAGAACTATCTGAGATTTTTCGTACCACTATATTAAATGATACTTAAAATTACTAGTTCCATCCATACAGGATGAGGTTGCTTCACGAAATGAACGAAAATGACTTTGATTAAAATTTTGCGAAAAAATGGGTGATATGATAAGTATACCCGGACTTTCTTTCAAATGTCTGCTTCTCTGATGAATTCTATTTTTTAATGGATCTTGTTCCTCTTAAAGATGAACTACTTCAAAATGTAATCATTTGAACGCATATGTCAACATAATCAGGAGAATTTATTTATCGGTAAACAACGTCTTCTTTCAGCATCGTACAAGAATTTCACGTGTCCTCTGAAACACCTTATATATTCCAATCCAAATGATACAAAATCGATGTTTTTAAGACTCGAAACATGATTTGGCATCAGGATTTCTTATAGCTTCCAGTTTCAATATTGATTGAATTTTAATTAACTATGCATCATAACAAACATTCAGAAATATCAAAACTAAATCAAATTCTATTATCTCCTAACTTTGTGAACAAGGTTGAATCGGTGTATGAAATAAAGATAATAAAGGTATAAAACAAATCTAGGATACAGGGTTCGAAGTTTTTAAAACTCATATGAGCACAATTTGCAGCATTACTATGTTAGAATAGATATAATTTGATGAACCCTGAAAGTCTGAAGCTATAAAGAACCAGCTCTTCATAAAGACAAGTCTTCAATTTAACAGGTCCTGACAGAAAATACTTTACCTATTTCAACGGTCAAAATATACCGAAGAGTGATGGAAAATTTTCTCTATTTATTATGGAATATTATTCTGGATTAAATATTAAACAAGGTGCTAGACATCATTAACAATGAATACAGCAAATGGCAATTTAGATTTTGTGGTGAATGTAAGACAAAAATTGTTCAGTGATTAATTTCATCTATAGTGTTTAGTGGTGGAACCATAGACTGGAGAGATTTCCCCCAACCTTTTGTAGAAATATTTAATAAAGACATAAAATATGGCAACATTGAACAAATCTGATTATTGAATCATTTCAGCACAGAGTTGGATTTGGGAAAATCAGAAAATTTGGACAAAATTATATCGATTCAATTCCTTTCAACTTCAAATATCTCAAGAATGGTGCAATTTAGGAGAAAAGATGAGGAATGATTTTATATGCAAAAAAGACTAATGATTCCAGGAAGTACGAGATACGGACCTTTAGTTCAAGCGATATTTGTTTTTCATGCAATTTAACCAATCTGTAGAGTAGTAGTGAGAAACCCACAAGAAGTGGAATGAATCTATTGATGCCAAAATATTCACGAGTGTTATCAAAAACCTTCTACTAGAGATCATTTCAATCGATATTGTCGTTTGAATATTACAGGTGAAAATGCAATTTTTTATGAAATTTCAACACCCTATATCTTTGAACGGGACCAAATTTGGAAAAATGTTATAGGAAGAAAATGATTTCTTTTGACGTCAAGAATCTATGGTTAAAATTAACGCAGTGGTCAAAAAACTCACCCTGTATATCCTTTAGACAAATTCACACTCGCACGAAAAGTTTTTGGTCTTTTACAACAACTTTAACTCAATACAGCCAGTATGAATCAATACGTTTTCGAAATTACCATAGTTAATTGGAAAATTTCTCAAATTACAACAACCCAATCTGTATACAGATCACTGTCATCGGCGTTCTTCTGTATCTATTCTTTCGGACAATGGAGCAGATTTTGCAGCCATCAAACGGCTTGGAGGATGGAAATCAACATCTGTTGCAGAAGGGTACATTGAAAACTCGATGAAAAATAGATTTTTGTGCGATAATCGTTCGCCAGCAATTAATACATCAGTTCCACACATTCCTTATCGCAAATCGTCAGTAACGATATAAATGTGGAATATTCAGAATGTCACATCTCGAAAATTCCGTCTATGAATTTTACGAATTGTTCAATTGGAACCATAAATATAAATATGTCAAAGTGAGCATCGAGATTTTCATTGTCAAATTTTATATTGTGAGAAGTAAAATTTATTTGAATAAATAATTTATTTCTAATTCATAATGAGGTCGACGGAAAAATCTTGTAATCTACTCGTTTATGAATCTATTAATAATCTAGTTGATTGAATAACTATTTCAGGAAGGTGCAGTCTGGTTTATTTTATGGAGTCATATGTAATTTGGAATGAACTTGAACAGTTCCCAGAAATCCGTTTTTCTAGCAGTTCCCAGTAGGTTCAACTATGGAACTTGCAAATCTAAACGAAAAACTTTTGAGATAAAAAACCATGTACCGAAAGAGCATTCATATCGAAAAGCATTTGCAAAAAGTCCGTTTAGTCTCTCAAATCTCAAGATGTTTTTATACAAAACCGCCAGAGCAGAGATAAAGTATTAAATCAATTAGCAGGGGATATCTTTCAATAGTTCTGAAGCCAATATAACGAGCTCAAATCGAGTGCTTTCCGCACTTTGTGAAGAACTTAATTAATTGGTTTTCTGTCAACGTTATTATTAATTAACCACTTTATCGATTTCTTTCAAGATGAGAGCTTCCGAAGCGTTTGTTGAAAGGTTCAGCAGTACTTTCTGCGTACAAGAGGAAAGGTTGGAAGTTCATCTAGATTCTCTTTCGAATATCCGTTTTGCAGGCGCTAATCTATCTTCCGAAGGAGATACGCTACGAAACTTTGAAATAAATTGTTCCTGAATAATTTATCGCAGTCAATTATAGGAGCATGTTGTAATTAAACAGTTTGTTATTTCCAATTTCTCGAATAATTCGTCTTGAACGAAAGTCTGTTTCTACAGAATGTGAATTTTCTCCATCACAGGAGTTTTAGGACATTTAATCAAGTACAAGAAAAATGGAAGAACTATCTGAGATTTTTCGTACCACTATATTAAAATGATACATAAAAATTACTAGTTCCATCCATACAGGATGAGGTTGCTTCACGAAATGAACGAAAATGACTTTGATTCAAATTTTGAGAAAAAATGGGTGATATGATAAGTATATCCGGACTTTCTGTCAAATGTCTGCTTCTCTGATGAATTCTCTTTTTTTTTAATGGATCTTGTTCCTCTTAAAGATGAACTACTTCAAAATGTAATCATTTGAACGCATATATCAACATAATCAGGAGAATTTATTTATCGGTAAACAAGGTCTTTTTTCAGCATCGTACAAGAATTTCACGTGTCCTCTGAAACACCTTATATATTCCAATCCAAATGATACAAAATCGATGTTTTTAAGACTCGAAACATGATTTGGCATCAGGATTTTCAACAATATTTTCTTGCAATTATACTTGTTTGGCTGCTTGCAGTGGATTCAAACTTGGAATGGATTCTAAGTTATTCAAACGTGCGAATCCATTTTGGTTCATCTTATATTCAAATGAACTGTAAAAAGTTCCCGTGTTCGTTTTTAAAACAGAAGCTGTTTATCTGCTCTCTCTTTTCAGCCGGCATGAAATGAACTCTTTAGCGACTCTGTTGTATATTGCGTGGGATGTGGAGGGTCGAAAATATAATTTGAAGGTGACTACTTAAGTTAATGCAGTTGGGGTATTGACTGTATTTTCAATGCCAATTCTATATGTATATTTAAATTTCAATTTGTAAGAAACGTTGCATTTTCGATATCTATGAGATGTTATTGTTTTCTGCTAATAAGAATTAATTCGAACACTCATAATATCGTTCAATTTTGACTGATATAAAGTAAGAAAATTTAGGAAAGCACTGATGTTAGTTCTGAGTTTTTGCGAGCTTCTGTTTGAGTCTTTTCCTGTAATCTGGAATAGTGTGATACTAACACAATGGCCACGATGAATGAACAAACCGATATCCCAAATCAAAAATAACTACCCACAGTTTTCCTCACGTTTTGTTCGATGCTCAAATTCCCTTCTTCTAAAAACCAATCGAAAGATGCAATATCAACTCCATCTAAAGCCATTTCTCTTAGCTCTTGTGCTTTGAAATACCTTATACAGAGTGAGTCTTTGACCACTGCTTTAATTTTAATCATAGGTTTTTGAGATCAAAAGAAAATATTTTTCCCATACCCTTTTTCTATATTCAGCTGCGTTAAAAAGTTATAAGCATTTTAAGTTTTCACATTGGGCAAATACTCCCTCGAATACTCCTCTGTAATTCAGTGTAGTTTGAATTAAAATTACCTTCCACAGCATCCACGTCTGGATCTGAATTGTTTAAAAACATTATTTTCCCTCTAAGAAATGATTCACTCACTCATGTTTCATCAGATGATTATATTGATTTTATTCCTTTCAACTTCAAATATCTCAAAAATGGCGCAATTTAGGGAAAAAAGATGAACAATGATTTTATCTGCAAAAAAGATTAATGATTCTAGGAAGTACAAGATACGGACCTTTAATTAAAGTGATATTTGATTTTCATGCAATTTAACCAATCTGTAGAGTAGTAGTGATAAACCCACAAGAAGTGGAATAAATCTATAGATGCCAAAATATGCATGACTGTTATCAAAAACCTTCTAAAAAAAATGCAATTTTTTCATGAAATTTCAACACATCAACTATCTTTTGAACGGGACCAAAGGAAAAATGTTATAAGAAGAAAATGACGTCAAAAATTTATGGTTAAAATTAACGCAATTTCAAAGACTCACCCTGTATATACAAGTCCTATGAGACTCTTGGTCATTGTGGGTTACCTTCTGCGTTTTTAATACTTTTCAGATTCAGTACATTTATAGAAAAATGTTCAATCCACTGACATTTCCAAGAACGGTATAGGAGGTGCTTGCCATCTTTCTTTCAAATAAAAAACCTTTTATTCGACCAGATTTATAACAACTCTTCGACCACTCACGATCTCACGTATTTCGTTAGTGAATTGCAAAAATAGCAATATTATTTTTCCTTACACTCAACAGAAAAATGTACTAAACAAACTTTAGGATTGAAGATTTGTGTTGAAATCAGAAATTAACAAAAATATGACATATCAACGTTGCTTGGCTACCTCGATATCAATCAGTGTATATTAAAATTTATAATAACAAAAGACAAGATAATTATTGATTTGATCCTTCCCCAGAGTTGAATTTTTACATATCCTTCAATATCACGATAAATTTTATCGTTTTTAAAGCTAGGTGTACTCGGAGAAGGAGGAACGGCACTTCATAATGGGTTAGACTCCACTGATGATCCAATCACAGTCGCTAGAAAAAAAATAGAATAACGCAATGTTTCCTGGTTGTATAAGAGGGCCGAGATCGACCCACGGATCCACTGATGACATCACTAAACAAACCAAATCAATAGTCCAGGTAAGTTTTTTTATTTTCATCAAACAATGTCTCAGCAGATGAAATTATAGGGCATTATTTTAGAAGCTTTAATGACCCTTCAAAAATGTTGGTAGGTATCATGCATGAAGATATTTGAGAATATTTCAGGTCCAAACATGCACAAACTTTTGTTCAAACTCGGAGGATACCTTATGTGTTTTGGTGCAAGTGAAAACAATTTTTTCGAAAATTTTTCAAGCGTGTCGATCGAAATTTTGCGAGCATATTTGTTTCAACCCAATTCAAATATCTTACCACTTGATCTGATGAATATTATAGGAGCTATAGGAATTTTCGGTCGCAGAACAACGATCCAGGTGTCGTTTTCTATGGAATCGGGGCCGAATATAAGGTAATTTAAAAAAAAATCATCTAGGGAACTATCGCGATCTGAAGTTATAATAATTTTCAAACGGTACGGACTAGACATGTCCTGTTTCGATTATTTCGTGAATTTACGCGGACAACTCAACACGCTACGTTTCAGCTGCCTCCTTCCGCCCTAGGACGATACTGGCCGAGAATACGCGCATGTGTGAATACCTGACAGTGTAAACTGACTTTTGCCGTACTCTGTATACAGTCTGCGTTGATTTTATTCAAGATCAAAAGAAACACTTTTTCCATTACGGTTTTTCCATATTCAGCTTCGTTGAAAAGTTATAACCATTTTAAGTTTTCACATTGGGCAAATACCCCTCTGTAGTCCAGTTTGGTTAGAATGAAAATTACCCTCCACATCATCTACTATTAAATCTGAATTGTTTAAAAACATTATTTTCCCTCTATGATTCACTCACTCATGTGTCATCAGATGAGGATGTTATCATCATACATTTGTAATTTTCTTCTTAAGATTTTCAAATCATGAAAAATATCATTTCTATGAAAACTTCCAAGGCATGAAGTTGCCACATTGCTTTTTTTTTCACTCAAAGCCAGAAAAAATCATCTATGATTTTCCAAACACTGATATTTCTGAAGTTTCTTCTCCTTGGCAGACTTTCTTGAGTATTGACCAGTGAACAGGTCTATGAGGTCTCTTGATATCATACTGTTAAAAATATGAAAATCTTTTTCGAAATCTTCAACAACAATAAATGATGTCACTACGAATATCTATTTTAAAGTGATATTGTTTTGATGACGAGATATTGTTGATGATGGAGCTCGTGTTGAATGATTGTTTGGGCGATTACCATCATCTATTGTGGATGTAATGTTTTCCGACGTCGGTGATAGCCCAAACAATCATTGATATTATTTTTCTTGATGATTATTTTCTGTACTGAATCCCAATAACAATTTACTTGGACAGATTACAAGTATTCCCAGATTTAGGTGTGCAATTATACTTGCTTGAAGAAATTGAGTTTGATCATTTAAATTTGCTTCTGAAACCAACTAGGTGTTCTTTAATAAAATAATTTTTGTTAAATCATTAATATGCATCTATTCTGTTTAGACTATAATTAATTACTGAACATGTGTTAATTTTTTATTTTTATAATCAGAGTATATGTTTTGATTATATAAACAAACACATAAATATTGAATTATGGTTATTCATAGATTATGTCAAATTTTATACCTCAGCATAGAATATTAATTTATTACCGAACCCCAGAGAGAAAAAATTAATAATTTCAAAGTTTTTTAAATGAAAGATAATATCTGTAACCATTATTGATCTTCAGTTATAATTATTCTCAGAATAACTAGAGTGAATTATTATCACATTAAAATGTAATTATAATGTCTCTGTTGTGGGTAGTTCCCAATAAAATAGTGTTTTGTGGTGCCTTGTTGTTTTGATTCTGTTTAAAACTGTCAACAGTTATTTGTACATTTCTTAAAAAAATGTGGAAAATATTGTAAGGATAATTTCGATAGTTTGAAGTTATTCAATTCAGTATGAAATGATTATGGTCAGAAAATGCATTAAAATTTTTTTTGTTTATGAGCCTATAGCTTCCAGTTTCAATATCTATCAAATTCTATCTCCTAAGTTTGTGAACCAGGTTGAATCGGTGTATGAAATAAAGATGTGTGAAAAAACTTCTATAAACATACAAAATAAATCTAGAAGACTGGGTTCGAAGTTTTTAAAACTCATATGAGCTTAATTTGAAGCATTCCTATGTTAGAATAGATATAATTTGATGAACCCTGAAAGTCTGAAGCTATAAAGAACCAGCGTTTCAGAAAGACAAGTCTTCAATTCAACAGGTCCTGACAGAAAATACATTACCTATTTCAACGGTCATCATGAAAATATACCGAGTACCTATATGAGTGATGGAAATCTTTTTCTCTATTTATTATGGAATATTACTCTGGATTAAATATTAAACAAGGTGCTTAAACATCAATAATGAATACAGCAATTTAGATTTTGTAGTGAATGTAACATCTTTTGAATGGGGCCAAATTTGGGAAAGTGTTATAGGAAGAAAATGACTCACCCTGTATATTATATACTAAACTTGACACAACTGTCAATTGTAAATTTTTCTACCTCCACCGGCGAGGAAAAGTAAGTATTCCTCAGTGGCAATTTCATGATGCGTTACTGAATCTCTAGAGCTGCAATTGTGTAACTAATTGAACCTAAAATAGATCAGAAAAGATTCATTTTAAGCCGGACATCTGGATCCGTTTCGTGATGCATTATGTCATAATGAAGCTCCTAGTTTACATTTTGTTTGTTTGGGCTCGTGTCTGTTTTGCTCCGCATGCATGCTTTGTATCAATCATATGAAGTTCCTGTTGATGGATAGCCTGCGGTGTTGCATTATCTGATCGATCTTTATTGAGGAAATTGTAGTAATATACAAGATATCAACAAATTGACTTCTGCAGTATCCAGTACAGATATGCTGCAGTAATTACTGGAGAGTACTTTTTGCTTTGATGTTTCACTGCTTTGATAATGATATCTAAATATTGTTCATCCACCACAACCCTACGTTCGATAACTTAAGACGAATTCTGGCGATGTAACCACAGCCAACTGCAATCGTGGTTACTGCAGTAACTCAAATTTTAATCATTTTTCGTATTCAAAGAAGTCGATCTTCTCGAGTATCTTGATTTTCTCGTGCTGCCTCGAAATACCTCCTTGGGTCTTTTGGTGGGATTTTCCTCATCTCGACCAAAAATTAATAAGGACACCCTAAGTTTATACAGGACGCTTACGCCCAAAGAAAAATGAACGAGTTTCTGTGAAACTCCACTGCTTCGAAAGTAAAAGTTACACTTCCGTTTATTTATTTTTCGCCCCAAAGCTCACAGTCAACGAGGGGTGCATAATATTGATTGATTGCTTTGCATTTTGTCGAGCTTAATAAATGTTTGGCTTCCAAGAAGTTATTTTGTATTTCCGTTGGTTGTGTTAACGATTTTTATATATATTATCTATAATATAAAAATGAATCGCAAAATGTGAAGGTAAGCGCATAACTGACCAACGCCTGGACCAATTTGGCCAAATCTTTTAAAATGTTCGTTGAAGTTCAAGGATGGTTTTTACGCCGAGAAAAATTAGAATTATTGCTGAAAACCCTAAAAATAGCCCTTTTCTTTTTCCCATACAAATGATTTGTAACTAAAAAGGTTTTGCAGCAATGTAAATTGATTGTTTGGGATGAATGCACGATGGCACATAAAAAATCTTTGGAGGCTTTAGACAGAACCTTAAAAGATCTACGGAGCAATAATAACCGATTTGGTGGTGCAATGATTTTATTAGCAGGAGATTTTCGTCAAACATTGCCAGTGATTTCACGATCAACGCAGGCTGATGAACTCAAAGCATGTCTAAAGTCCTCCAATTTGTGGAAACATGTCAAAGTACTTCATTTAAGCAAATATGCGTGTCGAGTTGCAAAATGACCAATCTGGAAACATATTCTTTAAACAACTCATTGACATTGGTAATGGCAAATTTCCTATAGACATGTTGACTGGATGCATTAACTCTCCTCAAAGTTTTTGTCAGTTAACTCGATCAAAAGATGAACTTATTCAGGAGGTGTTTCCAGATGTTTCTCAAAATTACAGAAACCATGATTGGTTGAGCGAACGAGCTATACTGGCTGCAAAAAACATAGATGTAAATGAATTAAATTTCAAAATTCAAGAACAAATTACAGGCGAATTGAGGATATATAAATCAGTTGATTTGGCTACTAATCAAGATGATGTAGTCAACTATCCACCGTAATTTTTAAACTCGCTGGATTTGCCAGGATTGCCACCTCACAATCTTCAATTAAAGGTTGGATCGGTGGTTATAATGTTGGGAAATATCAACCAACCGCGTCTTTGCAACGGTACACGGTTAGCGATTAAAAAATTACTAAACAATGTGATAGAAGCAACTGTACTCGAAGGAAAGTATAAAGGAGAAGATGTTCTCATACCGCGCATCCTAATGATTCCAACTGATGTGCCATTTGAGTTTAAACGACTACAGTTTCCAGTGCGGCTTGCTTTTGCTATGATTATAAATAAGTCCCAGGGGCAATCATTAAGTGTTTGTGGTATTAATCTCGAAAACCCATGTTTCTCACATGGTCAATTGTATGTTGCCTATTCCCGTGTTGGAAAACCATCAGATTTGTTTATCCATGCGCCAGGTAATCAAACAAAAAACATCGTATACCACAAAGCACTACAATGATAATAATAATAATAATAATGATTCACATGATTAACAATACAGCGATTACTTACTCTTAAATCCTTATATATGTTTTATTTAATTATTTTTTATTCACAAAGCCCTATCACCAGGGTGACGGTTCTGTTCAGGAGAATTTTTCAAAATACGTAGGCACAAAAACTGCCACATTCTTCTTCTTTTTGACAGGACGAAGTCTGTGGGGTCAGCTAGTATTATTATATAAAAGAAGGATAATGGGTGAAACCGCAGGAGTGCAGAAAATATGAGAATTTTATATTTAATCTAATTTCACCGCATTATATCCTTTCTGTAATTTATTATATTATTATATATATAGCGTTTGTTTTCTCAGTATTCGTTAGTCTGCAACCACTCTCTCAGTTTGCTGAGGGTGATGTTCCAAAGGGCTGCAGCCTCAGGGATTTTTTCGGCCTTTAAGAAGACACTAGTATCATTGGCATAGTTCAAAATTGAAATGTTTGATTCCTCATTGATGACATTTATGAAGATAATGAAGATGATGGGCCCAATAATGCCACCTTGCTGAACTCCCAGTTCTATCATTTTCGAGTTGGATTTACAATGTGTTTCATCTTTACTAATTAGCATCTTTTGAGAGCGAGATTGTAGATAGAATTTAAACCACCTCAATGATACCATATTGCTTGAGTTCTGAGAGAATGTAGTGATGTTCTATACTATCGAAAGCCTTTGACAGAGTGATCACTATTTCAGAATACTCTAAGGCTGTTAAGATGTTCTTAAGTAAGTCGTAGATGCCGGATTACCCCTTGATGTAGCCATGTAGCCATTATGTGATAAAGGTTGTCAGTTGATGGCTTACTACCAGCTCAAGCATTTCAGAGAAGGCTGGTAGGAGGCTTATGGGTCTGTGGCTCTCTATTAATTCAGGGTTTCCCTTCTTGTGGACAGGTACAACAATTACCCTTTTTAGTAGGTCTGTAAAGATGCCATGTTTCAAGGAATTGATCACAATAAGGGTAATTGGCTTAACAATCACATCTATACATCTTTTTACTATAGAAGTGGAGATGCCATCCTCTCCACAACTTTTTTGTTCTTAAGCATAGATACAACCCTGGTTATTTCTTTTTAATACATTTAGGTAGACCTGGAATTAATTAATAAAGGAAGCTGGTTGTTTCCTTTCCCTTCCAAAATAAACGAAACATGTTGTAAGGAAAAGGGGTTGGATCCCTTAATACATTTAGGTCGTTCGTACACAATGGAACTCATTGAAAGTTTAAGAACCTGCTGGCGCCTTTCCTGTTTATGTTCCATTTCTGTGACCAGACGTAGTTTAGCAGAAAAAGGAACGCCCAACTTCATTTTGTTTGATGTAAACGTCGAATTAATTGAAAAGTAAACATTGATCGCGCTGTAAGCGATCCTAATGAAATATTAATGGGTAAGGCGTTTCATTTGCATAATTCATTTGAGCACGAGATCGATAAAAAGAGAAGTGGATTGGAATATAGCACAGATTATGTTGTATTATAGTTAAGTTAGTTCGTAATCACCTCCACCAGTAACCGCAGACGATGACTCAAATTGACCCCGTCCAGGTTTCAAATATGTTTTCTACCAACTATGACTGATACACATTTGCCAGTCTATGTACTGTCAATATTTCACTATGAATACACCTGAGGACGAAGCAAGTTGTTTTATCAAATCAAATTTTATAATAATGCAAAGTATTCATTTAAAATATAAAAGTGTGAAATTGGGGGATAAGTATTTTGAAGAAACTGCTGAAATGGGGCAGAAAACTCATAGTGATGAAAGTAATTTGGACTCTGACGCTGATTTTATTCCGGGTTTCGATCTTCCAAGAAAAATTTGGACAGTTTCTTCTCAATAGTTTGAGAACATCATCAGCAGATGTCATTTCAGGATAGCATCTTTTGATATTTAGTATCTCGTTTTCAGATATTAGTTTTGGCATCTCAGAATTAAAAATGTAGAACCTGAATATTTTTCATCGCAGAAAATGTCGATGGAACATATTTGTGCTGTGAAGCGTGAGAATATTGACACAATTTTCCACTATATCTGGGGTAATGACTCGGAAACTAACCAGCACAATATGGAGGGTTGGATTTCATCCCCTCGAAAGCTTGCGTTATATCAACTACTACAAGTAATAAACAAACCCACCCCGACGTATAATATGGAGGGATGAAAATAATTTGTTGAGGAAATATTTAGTTGGAATCTTGATTATGTTTTCGGTGTTCCAACGAATACCTTTATGATAACTCTGATGTTGAGTGCCTATATTCACATTATTGCTAACACAACAATGATTCAATCGATTTAGTCCTTTTTTTAAGTTTTTTCTGATTGTAATACTATTGAAAAATGTAGAAAAGCACTGACATCAGGTGAGGAGCTTTAGCGCTTTTGATCTGAAGCCTCTACCTTGACAAATGAAACAGTGCGATTTAAAAATAACGGACAGTGACAATATAAAGAATCAACCTATTTATTTCTTGAATTTAATATAACCACACATACAATTTTCCTTCAGTTTTATTACAGTTCTAATGGCCGGTTTCTGAACTCGATAGATGAACGTCAGATAGTTATCCAGCCGTTAACTGTGGTTAATATTTATCGTCTCGATAAACGCCGCACGGGTTTCTGATGTCATATTTATAGTTCGGTTAGCTATTGATTGGGTAACTCCACGGTATCGACAGTATAGTTAGTTCATGAAAGTGATAATAGATGCCACTGTAATCAAACCTGACGTATTTTTAAACATTCAATATAATTTCAAAGAGAGACTAATTCACAACTATATAAAAATCATTCCCTTATAATCCTATATGGAAAAAATTCGTATTTACAAATTGTATCGAAAGCAGAACACAGAATCAAGAGATGGATTCAATATTCTGTGACGTTCTTTTGGCGTCAAAGATTGTGAATTCAAATTCAAAAACAAAGGAAAAAACAATTACGCCACAAAATGAGTCGACAAAGGGCTAGAAATTTCACTGAGCGTGAAAAAATATTGTTATTGGACATTGCTATAGATTTTATTGTTACTATCGATAATAAAAAGACGGATACCAGTATTTTGAATTTGAAAAAACAAGCCTTGCAGAAGATATGAGTAAAATTCAACGCGCTGGAGACACTGGTCCGCGGAGCGAGAAACAGCTGCGTGCTTTATATGATAATATGTATAAAGAAAAAAGCGAAAAAAATTTTCGCCGACGACAAAGTACGTAAAATCAAATTTCAAATACATAGGTAAACACAAGCAAGAGGATTTTATTGTTTTCATAATTTCTGTCGATTTGCAGTGTGAAAGATACAAAACTGGTGGAGGGACCTTTACACCAAAGGCAACGAAAGTTGATGAGAAAGTAATGGGTTTGTTGCAGCATCACTTCACATCACTAACAAACCCTTACGACTCGTCAGCTGGGTATTATGAACTTAGTGAGTATGATAAGAAATCTGGATTACACTATAATTATTGCGCCTTCAACGAACTACTGGATATGATAAACTAGGTAATTTCGAATGAACTAAAAAATAACATATTTCAGATTAGGAAGAGAGGGAATCAGATGGCTCTGCCATTGTGCTACCTCCTGCAAGCCCTGAGATTTGTATCAACATGCCTTCAACCAGCCAGCAGGGTATGGTTCAGTACTTGCAGGAAGAATCATCCTGTAGTGCTACTCAGCAAAGTGAGTAATTCTTATATATGTGAAATTCGTAACAATTGAGATATTTGAATCAAACAGGTAACCATAATACAAAAGATATTTATTCAACTAAAATACATTGCAGTAATGGAACTGAATTTCCCTGAGGAGGTAATTCTTTCACAGGAAGAACCCTCTTCTCATAATAGTCCTCTGGTGACTCCTGAAGCTCCTAGAAGGCGACCAGATGAAAAAAGACCAGCATCTAGTCGATTAGGGTTAACTGCAACAAAAAAAGCCCTCATTATAACAACAAACACAATTATGAAAAGAAAAAATGCAAAGCAGGCCAATGAGGACTTATTAACAGAAAAAAAGTGGAGTTAATGCAAAAACAGATTGATTTCGAAAATCTGAAGGCCAAGAAAGAGGAATTCTATTTGACAAAGAGGGAACAGTTGGTGGAGGCAGAACTTACGTTGAAGTTAATAGAAATAGAAGAGGCGAAATTGCGTTTAGAAGTGATAGAAGTTATAGGAAAAATAAATAATTGAAATTAAAAGTTCTCTCATTTACCCCTTGATTACAAACACAGGTATGCTCTTATATATTGCAGAGAGATAGGAAGTTCTGACGTCTTTCAGTTAAGAATTCTATCGGCTATCACACATGTTTTGCTATAAAATATGCATATATTTTTTCCTACTAATTATGGCATTTCTCCTCATTAATAAAGGTAATAATTTCATACCATTGTACCAATTTGAATATTTGCTATTTGTGTCTCAGATCACTTCTCAAAATGAGAAGCTTAAATACGAACAAAATTAAGAAATTTGAAAAGAATACCTGTTTTTATACCCTGCCACTCACCTAAAATATTGAATTGCTATTAATTCTGAATGCATTTCCTTCGACAGTAGCATGTATTGACAAGTTGACAGTGCAACCGAGTACATTTGGAAAGCCTGCTATGTTATAGAAGCCCGTCTCAGTTTCTAGAATTTCGGTATCATTTTCTGGCATACATATAAATCTTTCAGATAGTATAGCTTTTTCCTTGCTCACATTGAAAATAACTCTAGATACCGTTGATTTGTGAACATTGATATCATCTCCTATAACAATTTGAAAAGTGCCTATGGCATAGTATCGTAGAGCAATGCACACTTGTTCTAAAATAGATAATGCCACTTTTCTCTGAGATGTCGGGGATAAAACTGGGTTCAGTTCATCACAAAAATATCCCACTGTGCTTTTATTCAGTCGGTATATTTGCCTAAAAAAAACTTGAAGAATCAAAATCATATTACGAGAATATTTCTAATAGAAAACATCCAAGATACACTTTCATAAACAGATAAGTAATGCTTAATGTTAGATTTTTGTAAAACTATACTACTGTGTATTTTTAATAGGCTGAAAGACCTCAGGTCGATGGCCAATTGCTTGCAATAAAAGACAGTTATTACTACTACTTACCTAAACTCTTCATCTGAATGATTTCCATCGGAGATCTACGAATCCTTATCTGTCGAGGTATTGCTATATTATTGATGAATTCCAGAATTTCTTCATCTGATGAGGAACTTGAAAATATTTCTTTTGTCAATTCTATGTTTGAGTTGTATATGAACTTAAATTTTCGAATTTTCGGAGATATAATTTTGAGGTTATCTTGGAATTGTCATGTAAACATTGAGTAGTTAACGTCGAGATAACCCGTCATCGGGACGAGTTAAGATAAATGGAGTTTATGTGTAGTTTATCTGTCGGTGCGGTAGTCAGAAACCCAATTCGACAGTTATCTCTCGTTTAAGTTTATCGAATAAATAATAAAGTTTATTTTGAGTTCAGAAATCGGCCATAAGACTTTTCCAATTGAAATTGTAATATATCATCTTACTGAATATCCTAACAGGGGATGATACACTTTCCATGTCAGTATGTGAAAAAATCTTAGGCTTTCTGTTCCAGGAGGCCGAAGATTTATTATTTTCTGTATAACATGCAGGGCTTGAAGCTGCAGCCATCATCGGTTATGGTGAATCTTCTTGTTGTTAAATTTTTTGTTTGCCGCAATGTCACAATAACGTATTTTCCCTATCTTCTACATCATTCATGTTTAAGGAGAGAATTTCGTCACACCGTCAACATCCAAAAATCCTAAATATTGTTACATTTTTCGCCAGCAACCACTGGTTATCAGGAGTATGTGGAAGAAGTTGTTCAGCCTCTTCTTTACTTAATACCTTGGCCTTTTTTGGCGTATAACGCTCATTTTTTCGTTTCAGAAACGCTATTACCTTTTGAAATCTGCAAATGACAACTAAACGTCATATTTTTCAATAAATTTTTTAAGGAAAACAAACCTGCGAACAGGGGCATTTTCTTTCATTTCCAAGCAGCTCTTCAGCATTGACCATTTTGCCTATTGTAACGCTCGAAATCGAACGTTTAAAAATTCGCGCGGAGGTGCGCAATAGGTCCGGTGTAGTGGAGCGCAACTCCCATATGACTGGTACGATCTCGTCCTTCCCTCGATCCATTATTATACGGATGCTGTTGTTACTTCTTGAAATAAATACAATATTGAAACTAGATTTTCTCGACCACAAAGGTGGGATTTGTAAATATTTGTTTCGCCGAAGAACAATAACAGGAGTGGTGTTGGAATCACCATTATTTCGATTAGTTCGGATTTTGAGTTGTTATAAGGTAACTGAGGCAATTGATACTTATACAGGGTGATTCTGGAGGAGACCGTCAGATTTTAGGTGAAGTATACACTAGTTAAGGCAGTTTCGAAACAATGTTTGGTTTATGGTTCGGGGCCTTCATTGTGAGTCTACAGGGTGATTTGTCCGATTCGACCGATTTTTCTTTTATTCATAACTTTGGTATGGCTTGATCAATCTTGATGAAATTTTCAGTGTAGAACAATATGATTATCTTCTTTCGATAATTCCAACACTTTTTCAAAGATACAGGGTGGGAATAATGATAAGTTCAGATTAAGTTTGCAGGTTGAAAAAACACCCTGTACATTCCGTTTTCAGAAATGTTCTACTTGCTTCAGATTCTACCATAAGTTTACATTACTGGAGCGTTTTTATTTTTTTTGGCACACGTCCATTTTTTCCTAGTCCAAAAAATTTTTCGAAGATGAACAATATCGTTAATTCAAAAATTTCTTTTTTCGCTCCAAGGCATTGAGAATATTCTGAACTAGATGGTAAAGCTGTATCGTCCAATAATACAAAGCTCTTCCTGAGTTCTAAAATAAATTTTCCAAAACCGCCGTCAACCAAATAAATGTACTTTCGGACGAGTATTCCATTATTCTAAAGAACATGGGTAATATCCTAGTAAGGCAGAGCACATTGATAGGCCTACCCAAAATGAAATTTCGATTCAAATTGTTGAACGGGTGGAGAAGGAACCGTCTATTAGTACTCGTCAAATTAGTACCGAATTAGGAATTTCGCAGAGCAAAGTGAGCAAGACCTTGAAGAAAGAACAATTCCACCCATACCAATACCAAAAGGTGCAAGAACTGTTGCCCAAGATCTGCCCCAACGATTACAATTTTGTCGCTGGGTTATTAGTCACCAACGAAGTATTTTTCGTATTCTATTCAGCGACGAGGCTATGTTCACTAAGAATGGAATTTTTAATATCCACAATTCCCACGAATGGGCAAGATACTTTGAAGAAGAGTCATAATACACAACACAGATTTTCTGCCAATATTTGGCTTGGAACTATAGACGTAAATTTAGTTGGCCCTCACATTTTTGCGGCAAGATTAAATGGTGAAATTTACCTAGATTCTTTGGAAAATATTTTACCAAATCTATTGGAAAATGTACATATCCGCTCTATGTACTTTCAGCGTGACGGAGCACCACCTCACTTTGTATTGAATGTGAGAAATCACCTGGATGTAAATTATCCGAACAGATGGATTGGGCGTGGAGGCCCTATTGCTTGGCCACAAAGATCGCCTGATTTGAACCCTTTACGACTATTGTGTGTGGGGATATCTGAAAACAAGAGTTTATAAGGTTGAAATTAGAAGTAGAGAACACCTAGTTGAAAGGATTTTCGAGGAATGTAATATCTTGAAGCAAAATCAATCCCTCATTAGAAGGTCAATTGGAAATTTAATAAAAAGGTCTCGAATATCTATTCAAAAAAGGGGAAATCATTTCGAACATTCTATGTAAATTTTGTGTTAATCCGTGTTTTGCCGTTCATGATATGTTTCGAATGTTTTTTCTGTATAAATTGTAGATTTTTTGGTTTAAGTAGGTAGGTATAAAGATATTTTCTGGATTAAATAATTTTATACATCAAAATATGAGTGATTAAATATGAATTTCGAATTCAGAAGAACTACTTTAGGACTCAGGAAGAGTTTTGTATTATTGGACGATACAGCTTTACCATCTAGTTCAGAATATTCTCAATGCCTTGGAGCGAAAAAACGATATTGTTCATCTTTGAAAAATTTTTCTAGGAAAAATGGACGTGTGCCAAAAAAAAATAAAAACGCTCCAGTAATGTAAACTTATGGTAGAATCTGAAGCAAGTAGAAAATTTCTGAAAACGGAATGTACAGGGTGTTTTTTCAACCTGCAAACTTAATCTGAACTTATCATTATTCCCACCCTGTATCTTTGAGAAAGTGTTGAAATTATCGAAAGAAGATAATCATATTGTTCTACACTGAAAATTTCATCAAGATTGATCAAGCCATACCAAAGTTATGAATAAAAGAAAAATCGGTCGAATCGGACAAATCACCCTGTAGACTCTCAATGAAGGCCCCGAACCATAAACCAAACATTGTTTAGAAACTGCCTTAACTAGTGTATACTTCACCTAAAATCTGACGGTCTCCTCCGGAATCACCCTGTATAGGGTTGTTTCAAACTTATAACTTTCAGCACTGCGAGTACAACTGTTTGTACGGATGCATCAGTCCGTTTTACCAATTTTCCGAGTTTACGATTGGCCGATTTTCCAATCCGACAATTTACCGATATCACCGAGTTTTGCCAATTCTCCATATTTGCTAGATCCTCCGATCATCTAGGACCTTACAACCCCAAGGAATGGGCCATCCCTTACCCAGCAAGCTTGAGCAAACATTTGTGCCAGTTCACGCTAAGTATAACCTTTGGAAGAAATTAAAACTGTGAGCTCTATATCAATTTTGTACCTTTATTCTCTCACGGGAGACATTTTTAACTTTGAAATTGTTTTTCTGGAAGCAATACGATTGGAAGCTGTTATTAAATTTTAAGTGAGGAATCAGATTAACACTAACAACTAGATCAGGAGATTGTGAAATGATTTGACGACGATTAGAGAATAAAAACAAAGAAAAATTACATATATTGAAATTTCGTTATTGACCCTCGTACAAGTAGAGAAGAAGAAAGTTAGAATTTCTCTTGTTCATTTTCCTTTTTATTTTTATTGCACGTTTGAATTAGTAAAATCCGAGCTAGCCGGGATTCAAGCGTGACACTATAAAGTATTAGGGCTGAATCTAGCTGATAGTTGATGCAAGTAGACCAACAAAACATCTTCAGTTACCCCAATCACACTATTTTTGTTTTGCCACTTTTTGAAGTCGTCGTATTCTCGCTCGTACCTTGAAGCTGATTTTGCAGGTAATAAACTTGAAGCTACACTGCTGGCTGCCTCAATAATTTCTTTTGGTACATTCATTTTTCTCCCGTCAAAACAAATGTAAAGAAAAATAAACAGACATGTTCATGGCAACGCTTCCATAGCTTACGACATTTGTGACAAATTATTGAGATTTTTTTGGAATTTATCAAACCTTTTTACAAATGAGAAACAAATAAAATATAAAACAATACACGCACAGTAACGGGTTTTACTGGCTTAAAGAGGGAACTCCATTCGCCAGTAAAAACCTTCTTACCTTGCTAGTAATGTTATATACTATTAATACGAATATCATCATTATACAAGGTTTTTTTATTTTTAACACGCTTTTATTAGCTTCACTTGTGTGTTTGCTTGTTTGTATGTAACTCTCTGAAGTTGATTGCAGAATGCGTCGGTACAGAAAACTGTATGCAGATCTCGGAAAGAGAGCTTTGTCGAACACCGTGTTTTTTCAAAAGTTTTCGGGTTTTCTGCTTGAGGGATCTAAATAATTCAATAAAATGGTATCGATGCATATACAGGAAGAGGTTTGTTATACCTACATATCGGCTTTCTCATAGTGTTCTCAATCTACCTCTGTTTAAATACTCCCTGAATGATTTCTAGAGCACTCCAAATCTAGTAATCGAGTCGGTGAATCAATACAGAACCGTTTATGTGTAGCATCAGCCAATATCAATTTAACTACCAACACAAGCTATATTGAATTGATATCAATTCGTAATAGTAAAGAATTAATTGAATTAGTCCATAGCTGTAGTGATGTATATTCGAATGATTTAAACAAATTATGATGAATAAATTGATTCAATGAGCGCTTCATTGTCGGCATTTTCGAAAATTATTAGGGTATAGAGAACGGTTCAGTGATTCATCTCTTCACTTCGGTACTTAATAATCAAACGTACACACATAGAATATTGCTTTCGACTAATTTTTTCTATGTCATGCATTGTATGATTAGAGATGTTAATACATGTAAAAAGAACTTTTGCTAGTAAGCGTAACACTGGATTACGTTACGGATTTAATGATCTGAGCATCATTACGCTCTATTTCGTTGACTGAGATTTTCGTCGTCAATTTTCAACTTTTATCTGAATCAGATGTTATGTATCGAATTGAAGTCGTTATACCTAAGTCGACGTCTCATGGGTAATGCCATTAGGTGTATATATGTTAGGCCCGAAGACCGAAAACGCTCAGTGGCCGGAAAAAACGGCCACATCGCATTCTGGCTGCCTTCGAACGCACAGAACGCGTTTTGGCTGTTTTTAAACGCTCGCAACGCGTTCTGGTAATTGTTAAACAGCCGGAACGCGTTTTGTCAATTGTTCAACGCTCACAACGCGTTCTTAATGTTCGACTTGTATTATTTGCCGCTTTCTACCTACGTAGGATAAAATTTATATTGTCCCTCATAAAACAAAGTTGAAAATTGAAATACAATTCAATTATTGACAACTACAATTGGATACCAAAGATGGGTTCGGTTTTTCTTGCCGAACCATTTCAACAATATTAAATTTCTTATAATTGCTTTTCAGTTCTAGGAAGAAAGTTACACTAATAAACTTATATTGTCGAGCATATAATATATACATGCATGAATGAAAAAGCGAAAAGTTATTTATTGAACAAATGAATTTCAATTTATTTTCTACAAATCCAATTATCGTGGAGAACAAAATAAACTTGAATTTATAACTCGTTTAATTACTTCATTAGAAACAATTCAATTATTGAAAACTACAATTAAATACAAACGACGGGTTTTTCCGAACTTTTGTGTTCTTTACATAGGTACGTTACTTATTTTTACAAGAACTGTTTGAATGACATTTCGAATTACATAGTACATTTAAATTGCGACATTTGCATTTTTTATCAATATAATATCGTTTGCAGAAGAAATTGATTATTAAATATTATGCTTATAATTAAAATTATATACACTGTATCCGTAAAGTATGGAACAAATTCATTTTTAGCTAATCAGACCATTTCAAGAAATAATCCTGAAACACATCGATTTTTATTTTAAATTACCTTATTTTAAAATAATAATCTAATATACAGCGTGAATTATTTTCGAGTGTCATTTTTTTTTTTAATCGAACTATTTTGTCTCCATTTCCGGATTACTCTAGCTGAGCTGATTCCAAAAATGTATCACATGTTGATTCCAATAGGTACAGGGTCGACAAATATACAATAGTTTTGTATGTGCTCAGTGCTCATAAAGAAATGCTAGACCACAAGTACCAAACATGTTCGGAAACAACTTATTTTTATTATTCTAAAAATGTAAAAAACTACAGGGTCTTACATTTGAACCAATTGCCGTTAGATAAACGCGTTCCGGCTGTTTAACAATTACCAGAACGCGTTGCGAGCGTTTAAAAACAACCAAAACGCGTTCTGTGCGTTCGAAGATAGCCAGAAAGCGATGTGGCCGTTTTTTCCGGCCACTGAGCGTTTTCGGTCTTCGGGCCTAACATATATACAGATTGACACCATTTTTGTTCTTTGGAAGATATGATTTCTCAGAAACTGAACAAACACTCGCTAGGATATATCCTAGTATATCTCATAGCTTTCAACTATCCAGTAAACGCAAAAAATGGAGATAACGATCACCTTCAAGTCACAAGATGGTAATCTAACAAAAGTTACGACAATTAAGGAACGGAGAACTGGATACAGGGTGAGCCTCAGACCACTGTTTAATTATAATCATAGATCCTTGACGTCAAAAGAACCATTTTCTTTCTATAACATTATTTCAAATTTGGCCCCGTTCAAAAGATGTAGGGTGTTGAAATTTCATAAAAAAATTGCATTTTCACCTGTAATATTCAAACGACAGTATCAATTGAAATGATCTTTTGTAGAAGATTTTTGATAACACTCGTGCATATTTTGGAATCAATAGATTTATTCCATTTCTTGTGGGTTTCTCAATACTACTGTACAGATGCATGAACAACAAATATCACTTGAACTTAAGGTCCGTATCTTGTTCTTCCTAGAATCATTAGTCTTTTCGCAGATAAAATCAAGTTGGAAGAAATTAAATCGATACAATCATCTGATGAAACTTGAGTGAGTGAATCATTTCTTAAAGAGAAAATAATGTTTTTAAACAATTCAAATTCAATAGTGGATGCTGTGGAAGGTAATATTCATTCAAACTAAACTGAACAACAGAGGGGTATTTGCCCAATTGAATACTTAAAATGCTTATAACTTTTTAATGCAAAGACTTACCCTGTATATGAGATACCATGCGAGTGCTGAAGATCTTATCTCGGAGAAATAAAGCGCCCCTTGAAGGTGAGAATAAAGGAACATCAGAAACTTTCCCAACCATTAGACACCGATAGATCGAAGTTGGTCCAAAATGCTGTTAAAATGGAACGAAACTGCAACAATATTCAAAGAAGAGAAACAAATAAAATGAAAAACCAGCAAAGAGGCAGCATTAAGAACATCGCCTCAAACATCATTTGAGTTTGGAGGCTAATTGTTCGATGTAACTGAAAGAAGTCTTCAAACCAAATAAGTATTCGATTTTCGTAGTCATTTATGAAAGTTGAAAACACGACAATGGTCTCAATGAATTGAATTCGACTGAAGAAGAATCAGCGGTTTAACTTGGGTATATCCTTATATGAGATAGACAAAGCATTCCTTTGTAAAATGTCGATTTGTTTTGAGCCCCTCATGGAAAGTCTCTTGTGAAACCTCACCCGGTAACGCCGCATAAATTTTTTTCAATTTACTCGGGTCACAATATCTTCAGGGTCAAAATGATCTGAACAAATGAAAATTGCTTTCTTTGGGCAAATACTTGACCATCCCAACAGCGAAGCCCAAATTCTTCTTTTTTCATCGTCATCTGGGAACCTTAATTCAAGAAAACCTCATTTTATCTTATAATAATCTCATTGAAAACTTCCCTATTAAAACTTTCTACGCTACTGAACATGTAAACAACTAAATACTTCGGTTCTAACAATACACTTATCTATGGAACGATAAATTGGGATTCAAATTCCTGTATTTACTACAACTTTCACACTTACGAACCATTTTCAGTGCGATGAAAAGTAATAAACAATAAAAAATATGATTTATTTTTGATACAGGGGTGGCAACGTTTGTCTTTTAGAATATGTGACCTTCCAATTGTCAAGCAGAGAATGGGGCAGCGTTGTCCTGACTTTCACCTGAATTTCTTTCCATCTGTGGTCTCTGACATAAGATAGCAGAATCAATTAAAGCTTTTGTTTTACTTCCTACTAATATATCCGATAAGACAGTTTAAATTCAAAATATAAAATTTTATGCAATGTTTTGAATGCAAATTGGAGAAAAAGTTTTTATTCACAATTATAAGGGAATAGAGAAATCTACTATTTGCTCATTTTGGCAACATGAAAATTGACCACAGTGGACCAGCTCAATAAGTTACAATCGACCAGCTCTAAGTTTCAGATGCGACACTTTTCAATGTAAATAAAGGGTCTATTCTTATATAGTCTAAGAGTATATCTGTCGGACCGGCCGGCCTTATTCTCTCTTCCATCTATCAGGAGATGAGCTAGAGTTTTCCTATTGTCAGATTTCTTAGAACATCGCTCAACACGATCCTGCATCTCGGAATTTTCTAACAGAAGGCCTTCGTTCGGTCTCCCCCAACCCCATTCAGTGCTATTTCTGACTCAAATACGACAAGGTTACGTGAGCTGCATTATTTACACCACCTCTATCCCTGTCTCAGCCTAAAATCTATACTCCAGACCGGGGGATTTCCTGGAGCAAAAACGCGAAAAAGGCACATCGATTCGACCGGTTCAGGAGCTAAAACAGTGGCCATCAGTCTTCTACGTCGAGGGATAATGCCGATGTTAAGTTCGTGTTAAATTCCAATTCGGAAAGAGGTTTATTGTGGAAGAGGGCGGAATACCCGATGTGCCAGATGTTTTATCGAAGGATGTCGCCCGCAGCTCCGCTTCTGTTGATATTGCGGGAATTCCGAGTTGAAATGAATCTATAAATTTCGTAGTGTGGCATTCATAAAGTTGAGTTGGCAACAATGAAAATGTTGCCTATATTGTCTTCTGGCGGTTCCTGATATTTATGATTTCATCGGGAAATGAGGATTTTTTAATGAAGGATATAAATAAGGGCGTCAGAACTTTCATGATGAACCTGATGATAGATATTTTCGAATATATATATTCCTGTAGAATAATTTTTAGTGCGATGAAAAGTAATAAACAATAAAAATATGAAAAACCTAATACTGACTCTAACAAGTTTTCTTCAATTTGCGTATTTATTTTCGATACAGAGGTGGCAATGTGTGTCTTCTAAACATCATGTGACAATCAAACTGTCAAGCAGAGAATAGAGCAGCGTTGTTATGACTTTCACCTGAATTTCTTTCCATCTGTGGTCTCTGACATAAAATAGCAGAATCAACTAAAGTTTTTCTTTTACTTCTTGCTAATATATCCAATAAGAAAATATCAATTTAAAATATAAAATTTTATACAATGTTTTGAATGCAAATTGAGGAAAATGTTTTTATTCACAATTATAGGGAATAGAGAAACCTACTATTTGCTCAGTTTGGCAACTACAATGGTTTTAACAGAAATGTATTCACTATTGAATACTCGATCATACCAGGAATGGAAAACTTGAAAAAAAATTTTTTCGTCGAATTAATTTTCACTCTCTGTATATCCGGAAGTTTTTGGGTTTCGAAAATATTTCAGCTCTGTAGAGAACTTTGAACAAATCATAATCCCAATTTTCAGATTTCAAATATGTCTAGTTCTCCAGAAACGTCTAATAGGCACTCGAACTTGAGACACCCGGTATATCGATGCAGAAGGGGAATACATTGATTAATAAAAACGATTTGTTTCAAAATCTACATTGGTTTTTGTATTTTTAGGGTTCTGTTTCATTTGGAAAGGGGCTGTATTCCAGGAATATCAATCTGATGACAGTTAAAACAGAGTCATGGAAATCGTGACGCATAAAAATTGAATAACCTACACAATTAAAGACGTAGTAAAACACTCACCATGTAATATATTGTTTGAACCTTCCAAATGAAATAACCGAACTTACTTTGTCCACATTCGGAGCACGTAAACGAAGATCAGATAAATCACGTGTGAAATATGACAGCGACCGTTCCTTGTCGGTTCATATATCATTTTTCTGATACAACCCTGTCTAGAGTACCCCTGACATCGAATGTTGACGAAGTAACGAAATTGGAAGCCCCACGAGAAGCAGTGAACAGCACAACTCCAATTTTAGAATTTTATCAGCTTGTCATCGAATAATGGGAATACCTCACCCTAAATGGAGGATGCAGGTCTGTTTTTCTTTCTCTCGATCGATACTCTGCTCATCAAAATTCGATCAACTGACGTTCTACTCACCCCATTCCGTCTTTTTTGGTGGCCTTTGTTGAGTTAGCTTTCTGAGTAGTGTGATTTTTATTGTACTGAATCGGGCCTACAGGAATAATTATATCTGAGTCGATCCTGGTGATTATTTTCAATTCATTTTGATATTGTTTCCCAAAATAAGAAATTGCAGTGACTTTTAATTATTTCATACATTATTTTTCCCCCCGTTGTATGAATAAAATTTATTGTTCTTTTTAGGACAAAGAATAATTCGAGGTAGATTAATAGAATAACCCTCTGCTGCATTAAAAATTATCACTAATGCGAATATCTAGGTGATCAATCAACGGATAATGAAATATTCATGAAACTTACACGATTGTATTCAATGTTTCGCATGCTTGTTCTGTTGACATCGAATTTTTCTTATTTCATTCATTATACAGTGATAGGCAAATGTGTGGAACCAAGCAAATATCCCTGGAGATATCAAAATGAAATTGGTTGAACGGATACGGTAGTAGATTGCCAATTTGTTTTCATATTTTTTTAATAATATGGAATGGAACACAGGAACACCCTGTATATTATTTCAATTTCTCATGAAACATTTATTTACGAGTACAAAAATATCGGGTTCAATATTTTTATTTCAATACAAATAAAAACTTATTTAATAAAATTTCCACATTTATTGTGTTTCAACAATATTGTAATACTACATTTGACAACAATTATTTCCCCGAATTCTTGGCTTCTTTCTAGTTCGATGTTAACTACTCAAAAATATCCTTCCTTATAGAGGGTGCAACTAAGCAAGTGTAAAATTTTTAAAGAGGTGATTCCTCATCGAAAAATAGATAGGATCTTTCAAATAAAGAAACTTCATTGGAGCATCCCTTGTTAAGATACAGTCCCTCAAAGGGAGTACATAAAATTTGTATAACAATTTTTTCACAAGCACCAAAAACGTTATAATATTGAAATTAACCTAACGGTTCCTATTAGCAAAAAGACACTTATCCAGTTATTTATTTGGTTTACCACCCCATGGTTGTAAGGATGGAAAACGCAACCCCTAAAATTTATTTCTATTGTGACTTTTTGTCTTATTATTTGTTTTTCATTTAAAAATTTATTTCCGATAGCCTGCTTCATTCTAAACAAAAAATGTCTCATGAGTTTTTTGCTCAAAATAAACCAGTTCGCAGCAAAAAATTATTTTACGAACAACTACAGAGATAGGTATATCGTCATAAATCCGAATTGGATTTATTATTATTCTGTAGTTAGTATCTGCATTAAACGACTAAATGGTAAAAAACCAAACTAATTTATTAATAACAAAACACACAACACGTAGAAATCATATTAAATGTTCAATATATACAGGGTGAGTCTTTGACCACTGCGTTAATTTTAACCATAGATTCTTGACGTCAAAAAAAAACATTTTCTTCCTATAACATTTCCAAATTTGGCCCCGTTCAAAAGATGGTGTTGAAATTTCATAAAAAAATTGCATTTTCACCTGTAATATTCAAACGACAATATCAATTGAAATGATCTCTTGTAGAAGGTTTTTGATAACACTCGTGCATATTTTGGCATCAATAGATTTATTCCACTTCTTGTGGGTTTCTCACTACTACTCTACAGATTGGTTAAATTGCATGAAAAACAAATATCGCTTGAACTAAAGGTCCGCATCTCGTACTTCCTGGAATCATTAGTCTTTTTTGCATATAAAATCATTCCTCATCTTTTCTCCTAAATTGCACCATTCTTGAGATATTTGAAGTTGAAAGGAATTGAATCGATATAATTTTGTCCAAATTTTCTGATTTTCCCAAATCCAACTCTGTGCTGAAATGATTCAATAATCAGATTTGTTCAATGTTGCCATATTTTATGTCTTTATTAAATATTTCAACAAAAGGTTGGGGAAATCTCTCCAGTCTATGGTTCCACCACTAAACACTATAGATGAAATTAACTACTAAACAATTTTTGTCTTACATTCACCACAAAATCTAGATTGCCATTTGCTGTATTCATTGTTAATGATGTCTAGCACCTTGTTTAATATTTAATCCTGAATAATATTCCATAATAAATAGAGAAAAAGTTTTCCATCACTCTTCGGTATATTTTGACCGTTGAAATAGGTGAAGTATTTTCTGTCAGGACCTGTTAAATTGAAGACTTGTCTTTATGAAGAGCTGGTTTTTTATAGCTTCAGACTTTCAGTGTTCATCAAATTATATCTATGCTAACATAGGAATGCTGCAAATTTAGCTCATATGAGTTTTAAGAACTTCGAACCCAGTCTCCTAGATTTGTTTTATACCTTTATTATCTTTATTTCATACACCGATTCAACCTTGTTCACAAACTTAGGAGATAATAGAATTTGACTTAGTTTTAATATTTCTGAATGTTTGTTATGATGCATAGTTAATTAAAATTCAATCAATATTGAAACTGGAAGCTATAAGCTCATAAACAAGAAAGATTAGAATAGAATGCATTTTCTGTCCATAATCATTTCATACTGAATTGAATAATTTAAAACTATCGATATTATCCTTCCAATATTTTCCACATTTTTTTGAAAGAAAGCTACAAATCACCTACAAATAACTGTTGACAGTTTCAAACAGAATCAAAACAACAAGGAACCACACAACACTTTTTTATTTTAAACTACCCACCACAGAGACGTTATAATATTTTAATGTGATAATAATTCACTCTAATTATTCTGAGGAAAATTATACCTAAAGATCAATAATAGTTACAGATATATTATCTCTCATTTAAAAAAACATTGCAAATATTAATTTTTTCTGTCCTGGGGTTCGGTAATAAATTAATATTCTATGGTAAGGTATTAAAATTTGATATAATCTATGAATAACCCATATTCAATATTTATGTTCTTGTTTACGTAATTAATCAGATACTCTGATTATAAAAATCAGTAATCAGTAATTATAGTCTAAACAGAATAGATTCATATTAATGATTTAACAAAATATTTTTTATTAAAGAACACCTAGTTGATTTTTCAAAATCAAATTTAGGTATTTCTTCAAGATAGTATAATTGCACACCTAAATCTGGAAATACTTGTAATCTATCCAGGTGAATTGTTATTGGGATTCATTACAAAAAATAATCATCAAGCAAAGTAACATCACTTTAAAATGATTATTCGTAGTGACATCAATCATTGTTGTTGAAGATTTCGAAAAAGATTTTCATATTTTTAACAGTATGATATCAAGAGACCTCACAGACCTGTTCACTGAAGAAGAAACTTCAGAAATATCAGTGTTTGGAAAATCATAAATGATTTTTTCTGCCTTTGAGTGAAAAAAAGCACAGTGACAACCTCTTGCCTTGGAATTTTTCATAGAAATAATGGTTTTCATGATTTGGAAATTTTAAGAAGAAAATTACAAATGTATGATGATAATACCCAATAATTCTGAGGTTTTTTTGGAATTTCTCACTAGAAAGGCATGGTTTATAATCTTGAAGTAGAAAGAAAATATAGTAGAACAACAAAAATCTATGTTAATTGTGTTGAATTTTTTTTACCAGAAAATTAGTATTTTGTATCTTCCTTCTGGATATGGACCTTATCGGATGAAACATGAGTGAGTGAATCATTTCTTAGAGGGAAAATAATGTTTTTAAACAATTCAGATTCAATAGTGGATGCTGTGGAAGGTATTTTCCATTCAAACTAAACTGGACTACAGAGGGGTATTCTCTCAATGTGAAAACTTGAAATGCTTATAACTTTTCAACGCAGCTGAATGTAGAAAAACCGTGATGGAAAAAGTGTTTCTTTTAATCTCAAGAACCTATGGTTAAAATTAACGCAGGGGTCAAAGACTCACCCTGTGTGTCTACCTTCAGTCATCACGCATGCGTCTAGACGATAGTGATAATTAACTACGTGTTGTGTGTTTTGTTATTAATAAATTAGTTTTGTTTTTTAATATTCAGTCATTAAATGCAAATAATCATAAATTTTTAAATAGTAAACAAATAATAAGACAAAAGTTACATTGGAAATAAACTTTAGGGGTTGCGTTTCCCACCCTTACAACCATGGGGTAAACCAAATAAATAACTGGATAAGTGTCTTTTTGCTAGTAGGAAACGTTAGGTTAATTTCAATATTGTAACTTTTTTGGTGCTCGTGAAAAAAATTGTTATACAAATTTTATGTACTCCCTTTGAGGGGCTCCAATGAAGTTTCTTCATAGGAAATATCCTATCTTTTTTTCGATGAGGAATTACCTCCTTAAATATTTTACACTTATTTAGTTACACCCTGTATATTCCACAAGATGGAAGAGGTGGAACGGTATTCTAAACGCTTCTGGGATTTTTATGGTATGTTTATCAATGGTTATCTGTTGACATCCTTTGGTCATTAGGTAAAATATTTTGCCTGTTATATCTGTTAATTTCCATTGCTTCTAGAATATTAAGTCTCCTGCTTTTGTTTTCTATGTGCAAAATTTGGTAGTTTGAATCAAACATGTACTTCGTTTAAAGATTATTTTTGATTAAATTACTTAAAGTGCCTATTATTGGTTTTAAATACTATTGTTATATATATTGAGGTGTGTGACCACCTTTATGTGCAGACCATCTTGTCTGATAATGTACATATGTTTAATTGTGATTAGAAATAAACCAGTTCATTTCTACATCTCATGGAAGTCATTTCATTATTCACTGAATAGAACCTAATAAATAAATTCAATATAAAACAACTATATTGAAATTCTTTTTGTTTTTCAAAAAATTTGGTACTTCTATTAATTTTTTACCTGTGTAATTTAGTGTTATATATCTATTCTGTTTTATTTTTTCGTTTTTGGGGTATATTAATGTTAAAGCTTGATTTAATAAGAATTTATTCAATATTTGGTCCATAATGTCAGGTTTGAAACTATTATTAACAGAGATTTGTTTTACAGTATCGAGTTGACAGTCAATGTTTCTTCATAGGTGTTTTGATTAGTGTATGAACCATAGCATAGTACATAGACTGTTTGATTCAAACTACAAAAATTTGCACAAAAAAAAACAAAAGCAGAAGACTTAATATTCTAGAAGCAATGGAAATTAACAGATATAACAGGCAAAATATCTTACTTAATGACCAAACGGATGTCAACAGATCACCATTGATAAACATTTAAAACCATAAAAAATCCCAGGAGCATTTAGAATACCGTCCCCCCCTTTTCCATCTTGTGGAATATATAAGGAAGACTCAATTTTTTTTGGAGTAGTTCAACATCGAACTCGTCTAAAGAAGCCAAGAATGTGGCGAAACAATTGCTGTAAAATTTAGTGTTACAATACATATTGTTGAAACACAATAAATGTGGAAGTTTTATTAAATTACATTCAAATTAAATGAAAATGGATTTCCATCAAGTGATAACCTAAACCATTCAAAATGTTGAAAAGGTCAAAAACTTCTTGATGCTTCTTTTTCCTCTCTCTATACCCAATCATCATCAATATTTCTTTTCTTTCTCTGTCATTTAATTTGGCCATTTTACGATCAAATAAAAACAATATAATATTTACGTTCAAATTCAAACGCTAATATCTCATTTTGGCAATTACTGTTACTTGTACAATGAATTTCATGGACTACTAGGAACCATTAAATTTTTCCTTTTTTTCGTTACTTTTTTCTTAATTTCTCGGTAGGTATTGAAGTAAAAATATCGAACCCATTTTTGTACTCGTAATGATTCCATTGAAAATTTTAAAATTGACATTACTATCTGTAAAAACGTTAAAAATTGTTAAAAAATAAATAGGCAATCTACTGCAGTATTCATTTTCCAATTTCATTTTGAGATTTCTTATAATTCCAGAGATATTTACTAGGTTCCTCATCATTTGTATAGCTTTGCCTCTTGTTCGGTACCAGATTATCGTTGAGTTTCGGAACACCCTGTTCAATTTAATTAATAATAAATTTCATTTTAGTTTCCAAATCACAGAAAAATCTCATTTTTACCTCAGATTGTATGAGCTAGCCTGTCGCCTTGTACTATGTACTAGTTCGACGTTGAATATGGGAAACTCAGTAGATTGCCGCTTTACAGGTTCAACAATTGCGCAATGGAATCCAGCTACAGACGCATCTAAGGTAGTTGTGGACCTATATCAGACATCCTTAACATTTTCACCTGTCTCTACACAATAACGCCCTAATTGAATTGTGGATAGAAATACTTCGGCATCTGATTTGATTAACCGATTCAGGTACCCTTTATGCGGATCATCAGGAATGGAATTGACTTTGACATTCGGTAGATACACGAACGGAGGCTCGTATCCACTGTCCAATTAGATTTAATAGCTCTCCCGTTTCTCGAGGTGATAATTACGAAGTTCGTGTGAAGTTCGTCTACTTCTATTTCACACCTGATCAGACCTAAAAGGGCAATCGTTCTAATTTGGGACTCACTGATAACCTTCAAATCAAAATTTGCACGTCCCTGCAGCCTGAGTTGAGGCAATTTATTTCATTAAGCTTTTGTTGCCTCAAGTTTTTTTCGAACAATCTTTTCCTAACTTGTGCTTCATGTTAAATATGTTTGGGTTTGTTTGTCTGAGATGCCTTTAGCTGTGAGCATATTACGTATAATTTGAAGTCAAGCTTTTCAAGAGTTATAGATATGGAATAGAATTGAATCTCGGAATCTTATTTGAGATATTTTTCGCCGAAAAATCACGAACTACAGACAATTTGACAACGTGCACCACTGTTTCGATGAAGACCGTCTCTATTCCAGTTTGAGAAATGAATGCCGTTCTCTACAGGGTGTTTCAAAAAAAGGGTTGTTCCTCTCTAGGATAGGTAGAAAACTGATTAATAATTGAGGTTTGCTCAGCAAGAAATTTTCGTAACGCCATCCGTATTCAAGATACAGGGCCTTGAAGAAAAAAAAATTATACATATTTTTTAAAATTTTGCAGAAACTACTGGCAACATTGTAATGAAATTTTATAGGAATAAGTTTTGGAAGCTGATACATCTAATGAATTCGCTTTTATGTCTGACTTTCGTAGAGTTACACGGTTCGTACCAAGTAGTAATGAACATAACTTTTTGGCGCTCTTGTTCACCCGAACAGAGTGCCTATCATTTTGCCCGAATGTCTGTAATTTTGGAATATCGAGCCGAAAATGGTCTCAATCGATTGGTTCGACTCTGATGAAGAATTCGTGGCGAAAGTTGAGTCTGTCCGGCCGGCCGCCCGGCCGTATCCTCTCTAGCATCCAAAAGGAATCAGCTAGAGTTTTCATAATTTCAGAATAGGTTGATTGTCCAAATATCTCGGTCAAGTTCGTTATTGGGCCAAATCCGTCGGATGGTTCAGTAGTTATGAGCATCTGAAAATTTGTTTCCTCAATAACTACTAGAATATCCATACGATCAAATTGATACTTGAAATATTGTTGAGGGAGGCTGCAACAAAACAGCTCGCAAAATTTCGCAGCAATCGTCACTCTAGAAAATTTTTAAAAAATTCCCAAAAAAAAATTTTTTAATCCTCACTATGTCATAAGATATTTTTCGGATTTCAATAAAAATTCGTGAATATATTGAGGTGATTGATATTTTATTTATCCCCAAATTTCATTGTCGTAGCTCTTATCTATCTAGAGATATAATCATTTTTTTTAATTTACTCAAGATGAAAAAGAGAAATGATATACGTCCCGATGATTTTCTTTGAACGATGGCCATCACAGATCGATATTCGATTGACAAATGCCGAGCTCATTAATCAGTGTCAGTTGGCGTTATATTAATCAAAATTTTTCGTACTTCCGGGCCTAAAGTGACAACTTCACTCCCTTGTGACAGGTACTAAAGTGTCACATTTAATCCCTCCGGGATTAAATATTGACGAAACTCCCGGAACGATTAAATCACAAACAAACGAATTTAAGGGATATTTTATTGAAAAATGCAATTAATTAGAATGGTAATTAACGTTAATATTCAAATTAATATTGTGACAGTTCGTCATATTGCCCAGTCTTTCCTGGGTTAATGCAGCAGGTAACTGACGAGTAACAGATAGGTCCTTATCATATTGAACTGGTGTTTGTTTCGAAGATCCTGCGGAAACAGGAAGCGAGAATGAGGACTGTGGCATAACTATAGTGGACGAATTGGCGACTTGACCAAATATTTTATCTGAAATTTTTTGTTTATTTTTAATAGACGATTCAATATATCCCTCGGCCACGTTGGAGGATTTCCATCCTCCATGTCTCTTCAGCACGTCTATTGTTGCTCCCGAATCAGCTAACAAAGACGCAGATGTGCGTCTAAAACAATGTCCCGTATAAGACGTCGCATTTTCTAATTTCAAGAAAGCTGCTGTTTGCCGTGGAAATGTACCAAACATGTTTTTTCCAACTACTCGCGTAGTACATTCTTTGTTGATGTATTGAACAAAAAATTTTGAATGAGGTGTCCCTGTCTTTCGCAATGCCACATATTTTCGAAATATCGCCACAAAACTGATGGCACTGTTTTCTGAATTTCTGATCACAAAATTTAGGTCAATTTTATTCTTGGTGTTTCTAATCGCAATTAGGAAGGAATCTCCCAAATCTCTCACATCGTCGATTTCTAAATCAACCAACTCTTTTCCACGACAACCTCCCGCAACGCCTAAAATAAGTGCAACCTACAAAAAAATTGATTTCTTAAAATTTCTGAATATAAACACATTTCCAAATTCACCTTAAGCATTAAATATTTATCATCCGGAGCCTCCCGTAAGAACTGATCTACCTGCTCAGACGGGAGAATTCTTGACTTCTTTGGCTTAAATCCCTCATTTCTTCTCTTCAAAAAAGCTAATAATTTTGGAAATTTACTTATATCAATATCTTCTCTAATGTTAATAACCGATTTCAGCATTGAGTAATGTGCCCAGAGAGTTGAGGCACAAACCGCTTTTGATTTATCATTGAGGTAGACTAACAGCGCATTTTCAGTAGGTTGGCTCACATTTTTTAAGCGGCACCACTTTTTAAAAGCATCGTACTGCTGCTCGTATAGTTTTCTAGATTTCGGTGGTAACAATTCTTCACCTACTTCGGCTGCTCTTTTATCAATATCAGATACACCTTCTTCACTCATGATACCAATAATTATCAATAACAATGTTTCTTTACAATGACACTAGTAATGACAATGTTTCTAAATTATAATTGTCACAACGCAATGTCACTATGGTAACTTATTTTAAAGACAGTTTATTAAATGAGTTGAGGAGAGAAAAAACTGATCGAAATTTTTGAAATAATTAATAAAATCATACCGGAAGTACGAAAAGTATCGTATATACCTTATGACTGAAGTACATTTAATCCTTCAGGTAAATTATGGCCCTCCTGCGGTCGGGCCATAAACTTTACCTTCAGGATTGAATGTACTACTTCAGTCCCGCGGTATATAATATAATGGGTGATTTTTTTGTGGTTAGGATTTTCATGCATTAGTATTTGACAGATCACGCGGGATTTCAGACAAGGTGTCAAAGAGAAAGATGCTCAGTATGCTTTGACATTTCATAATGAATAGACTTACTAACGAGCAACGCTTGCAAATAATTGAATTATATTACAAAAATCAGTGTTCGGTTCGAAAAGTGTTTCGCGATTTACGTCCGATTTATGGTCTACATAATCGACCAAGTGAGCAAACAATTAATGCGATTGTGACCAAGTTTCACACTCAGTTTACTTTATTGACATTAAACCAACCACACGAATGCGTACAGTGCGTACAGAAGAGAATATTGCGTCTGTTTCTGAGAGTGTTGCTGAAGACCGTGAAATGTCGATTCGTCGCCGTTCGCAGCAATTGGGTTTGTGTTATTCGACGACATGGAAGATTTTACGCAAAGATCTTGGTGTAAAACCGTATAAAATACATCTCCTGCAAGAACTGAAGCCGAACGATCTGCCACAACGTCGAATTTTCAGTGAATGGGCCCTAGAAAAGATGGCAGAAAATCCGCTTTTTTATCGACAAATTTTGTTCAGTGATGAGGCTCATTTCTGGTTGAATTGCTACGTAAATAAGCAAAATTGCCGCATTTGGAGTGAAGAGCAACCAGAAGCCGTTCAAGAACTGCCCATGCATCCCGAAAAATGCACTGTTTGGTGTGGTTTGTACGCTGGTGGAATCATTGGACCGTATTTTTTCAAAGATGGTGTTGGACGCAACGTTACGGTGAATGGCGATCGCTATCGTTCGATGCTAACAAACTTTTTGTTGCCAAAAATGGAAGAACTGAACTTAGTTGACATGTGGTTTCAACAAGATGGCGCTACATGCCACACAGCGATTCTATGGCCATTTTGAGGAAAACTTCGAGAACAATTCATCTCAAGAAATGGCCTGGTAAGTTGGGCCACCAAGATCATGCGATTTGACGACTTTAGACTATTTTTTGTGGGGCTACGTCAAGTCTAAAGTCTACAGAAATAAGCCAGCAACTATTCCAGTTTTGGAAGACAACATTTCCGAAGAAATTCGGGCTATTCCGGCCGAAATGCTCGAAAAAGTTGCCCAAAATTGGACTAATTGGATTAAATGAAATTATCTTCAAAAAGTAAATGTCATGGACCAATCTAACGTTTCAAATAAAGAACCGATGAGATTTTTGCAAATTTTATGCTTTTTTTTTTTTTTAAAAAAGTTCTCAAGCTCTTAAAAAATCACCCGTTACTATTTCATAACGGAAAATCATAGAGATAGAATTCAATCTCGGTGGCTGAAATAATATAGGTTGTCAAAATTCAGAAAAGCACTGAAATAAGTTTTTAGGAAAAGGGAATTATAGCTTCGAACAAAACTTGGGGAAAAAATTATGAGTAGTTATTTTTAATTTGAGATATAGGTTTGTTCATTCATTAGGCGTTCATATTTGCATCACATTGTCCTATAATTACGGGAAAAGACTATTGTTCGCGTGATCAGAGTGCTTATAGATTTGTTATGGTTTGAATATTTACTCGCAAGTAGCTTTCTAAATTTTTTAATATTAGATTTATTGAGCAAAATTTCAAGCGTACTTAAACATAATTCAATTTCACACAAAAAAGGTACTCTTGGTAAAACTCGATACTGTGTAACGTCTTCGGAGTATTTTGATTTAAAAATTATGAAGTGATAACCGATGTTCGTATGAAGTAATGATAAAAATTGTATTTATCAAACAAAGAATCAGAAAATTCAAAAAAAGGTTTAAAACATATTTATGATTTCAATTAGATTAGGTGTTCAAAATGTCCTCCGTTTTCACGAATACACAAGGCTATCCTTTTTTCTAAAGAATCCATTAATCTTCTAAATGGTTGGGAGTCAGCTGTGAGATCATCAAAGTGACGTTATATTCTATCTTTCAAAGAATTAATCTCTGCAGCATAAACTTTTTCCTTAAGATACGACCAAACTGTGTAATCCAAAGGATTAAAATCACATGACCGAGGAGGTCATGTTTCGGCCAATGAATCGGAGTTTCTGCACCTCTAGCAATCCATCGATTCGGAAAATGGTTACTCAACCAATTACGACACCTTCTATCAAAGTGCGGTGGATTTCCATCGTGCATAAAAAATAGATATCTTCGCTTATTTACCGTTAAATTTTCTAATATCTCGAATAAGTGATTACTTAAAAAGTCCAGGTACAAATCACCATTCAAATTTCCAGGTAGACTGTGATAACCTATTAATTTGTTGCCTAAAGTTGCTGCCCAAACATTAACTTTAAATGAGTGTTGGTAATGTGCTACCCTTTTGACATGTGGATTCTCATCACTCCAGTAGTGTGCATTATGGGAGTTGAACATACCTTGTCGCGTAAAAATCGTCCGTAGAAAGAAAACATTTAAAAAAATTGAATTGAGGGCTGTCCTTTCTTGTAATGTTTGACAAAATCCATTCTAACCGGTAGATCGTTTGGCAAGAGCTCTTGGACTTGTCTGTAATGATAAGGATGTAGCTGCTGCTCTTTAAGTATCCTCCAAGTACTTGAAGAACACGTATTTGTTTGTCTTGCCACATCCCTTACGCCAACTATTGGATTTTGATCAACTAAATTTAAAATCATATTTTCTTTATTATTGGTTCTTGGCCTACCAGAATTTATTCTTTTAGGTCTCACACTCCCAGTTTCTCGACAACGTCGTTCAATTGCTCTAAATGTATTTTTACTTGGAAAGTTTCTTCGATGAAACTTTTCTGCATAACGCGTAACAGCTGCACTAAACAGTCTCCTAAGGTTAATAACATGTTAGTGTATTTAAAGTTTGAGTACATTTTGATTAACAAAAACTAATTTGACAAATAGAAATGTAATTATTGTTGACTCAACATCAAAACTATTAAATGAAAGATAGTTTTCCATGGCAACTGAAATTTCAGAGAAAATGTTATTGCCGTGTAGAATTCATCGGTTATTACTTCATAATTTTCAAATGAAAATACTCCGAAAACGGTAGTAGTTGCCAGTAGTTTCTGCAAAATTTAAAAAAATATGTATGATTTTTTTTCTTCAAGGCCCTGTAGGTATCTTGAATACGGATGGCGTTACGAAAATTTTTTACTGAGCAAACCCCAATTATTTTTCCTTTTTCTACCTATCCTAGAGAGGGGGTCATCTTTTTTTGAAACACCCTTTATAAATGTCAATCTGTTCCCATATGAGCTTCATTCAGTTAAGTACGGCCTTTCTTGTCATATAGAGTCATTCCTAAACGGAAACCCTTCAACACTCCACCAGTGTACTTTTACTTCGGTTCAGAGCAGGGACCGTATAATGAGAAACTTCCCCTATCTACATTGCATATTTCGGGGTGTGCTAGTCACTAAATGGCTTAGCTCAGCCACGAAATGAGAAATCTTGCCACATCGCCTCTTGTTTAATGCGAATAATCCATCCGAACAAATTAATGCAGGTTTAATGAAAACGTTCTGTTCGCCGAATCTAGACACATGTAAATGGTTATAGGCAACGTGTGTACAGGGAGATTTTGTTTATATTTTACCCAACAGTTAATAATGGTCGAGCGAAAACCTTCAAATGGGCGAATTTGTAGTATAAGCATATGGTTGCCTGTTTTTTCGGAAAAACGGGACATGTCGCAATCGTACCACTAAAATAACGCAGAACAGTCAATTCTGAGTGGTACACAACCATTTGTTCGCCAGTTGTCTTCCAAGAAATCAAGAAAACCAACCGCTGAAGACGGATCATCCTTCACCACGACACATCGGTTCGAACAACAGCATTTTTGAGCGCTCTAAACATCGATTTTATGAGTCATCCGCCGTATAGTCCTGACTTGGCACCTAACGACTTCTTTTTATCCCCGTACGTAAAAAATTAAATGAGAGGTCAACGATTTTTGACACCTGAAGAAGCGGTCGATGCGTTCAAAATGCATGTTTTGGAGATACCTCAATCAGAGTGGCAAAAGTGCTTCGACAATTAGTTTAAACGCATGCAAAAGTGTACAGATCCCAATGGGGAATATTTTGAAAAACAAGGAAGGGATTTTCTATGATTAATATTTGTTTTTGTTCTCTAATTCCGAAATACGAGGCATGTTTTTTAAGTAAGTACCGTTTTGCGATTCCGGCGCCGTAGCGCTACAGTCGGCGTTCCGCGCATGCGCGCTGGTTACCTACATCTCTTGTCTACGCACTGACGCCATTACCACAGAACACATCTCTATAGAATGGAAACTGCCATTATAAAATTTGGTCACTGCTTTCAGCGACCTCATGCGGCGGCAACATGAACTAAACGCCGGAAAGCGGGACGTTTAAAATGGATATTGGAACTGTTCCGAATTTTTTGTAAATGAAATAATGTAATACGGATATATAGTAATATATAGCTTGAAGAATCTTTCAAGTTATATACAGTGTGGAAACCACTTATGGAATAAAATTCTTTATGACATTATTTTAGAAAATTATAAAAAATGCTGAGACACGTCAACTTTTAAATTCAGTTGCGCGTTATGTAAACATAAATTTAAATGTACAGGGTGATACACGTAAGTCTGCTATAGTCGGTGTTCTCTTTTTTTAATGAAACACACTGTATGTTTGTATATTTTTGAAATCCTCTTAATGAACCGATTTCAACAAACTGAATAATGTATGGTCAATTATGAATTATACAGGGTGAAATTTTAAAATTAATAATTTATCGGTATGCGGCCACCATTCACTGTTGGGTCTAAAATTAACAGTGCTGTGCCTAAGGTGGCGTAAGGACACAGTAACAAAGCTTCACAGAACACACACTGGTTAAACCTAACTCGCACAAGCTTTAATTAGTTTCTGAGGGTGTACATTGATATATGTATACCTAGGTAAGCCAGTATAAACATAAACATAAACAAACATAAACATAAACATTTCACTTGAAATATTAATGAATTAAATAAAACCTGGTACGCCAATGGATTTTATCACAAATACCTAAAAAGTGCATAGAAACGCCAATAATTAGACAAAATCGGTAAATAATGTGGATTGTTTTAATATTCTGTCGGTTGTTGATGTGTTGACAGTTTATACTGAAAAAGTAAAATCTTTGTTAAAAACTTTTTCCTTGTCGAAATCACAATGAAATATTTAACTGAGACGCACCGAATTGAGATTTTAATGATGATCGGGTACGGGGATAACTGCAGGAGTCAAGTTGAAGTGGCAAACTTATTTAATCAGAGGTATCCCGAATTGCCTAATATTTCACAAAGCAGTGTCTAAAATTCATGCACAATTCAGAGAACTTGGACATGTCAAACCATTAAAAACCAAACTTCGTTGAAGATGATGAAAGTGAATATTTTGTTAAGTGTCGAAGAGAATCCAACTTCAAGTACACGTCAAGTTGCCCCTGAAAATAATGTTAGTCATACAACTGTTCTGAGGTGTCTTCATAAAGAAAAACTTCATCCCTACAAATTGACTTTTGTGCCGGAGTTAACAGAAGACGATCCAGATCGTAGAATGGATTTCTGCGAAAGATTGATGAATAAGCTGAACAGAAATGAGATAGCTCTTGGTACCATTCTTTTTTCTGACGAATCAACATTCACAATGAATGGGGAGGTAAACTGACAGAACTGTAGATATTGGTCAGCAGAGAATCCTGATTGATGCGTGAAACACATACTCAGTACCTCAAAGGTGAACGTTTGGGCCGGTATCATAGGCGACCATATTATTGGTCTTATATTTATAGATGGAAATTTGACAGCTGAAAAATATTCAAATATGCTTACAAATGAAGTTATTCCTGCGTTGGCAAACTTATATCCTAACGCAATAGATCCTAGCTTACCGAATGAAAATGTTTGGTTCCAGCAAGACGGGGCAACACCCCATTATGTTTTTAATGGTAAGAACTTATATAGAGGAAATCTTCCCAATAGATGGATTGGACGAAGAGATACTATTGAGTGGCCAGCTAGATCGCCAGACCTTACGCCGCTGGATTTTTTCTATAGGGTTATCTCAAGAACAAAGTATATGCAACACAACCAACTAGCATTGTAGACCTCCAAAAAAAGGATAACTACAGAAATACGGAATATTTCACTTTAAACAAAGTTAAGGAGGAGTTCTATAGGAGACTGTGCTATTGCCAACAACTAGGTGGAGAACATTTTTAGCATTTATTTTAATGTGTTGAAATCAAATACATCAGCTATATTATGTATGTGTTTAATAATTGTAAAATAAAAATTTCACCCTGTACAATTCATAATTGACCATACATATTTAGTTTATTGAAATCGGTTCATTAAGGGATTTCAAAATATACAAATATACAGGGTGTTTCATTAAAAAGAGAACACTGTCTATAGCAGATTTACGTGAATCACCCTGTACATTTAAATTTATGTTTACATAACGCACAACTGAATTCAAAAAGTTGACGTGTCTCAGCATTTTTATAATTTTCTAAAATAATGTCATAAAGAATTTTATTCCATAAGTGGTTTCCACACTGTATTACCATTGTATTACAGTAAGAGTTCTTTCATATTCACTATTTATCTTAAAAATTATATGTAATATTTATAACAGAATTGATGGATAAACACAAATATAGCAATTTATAATCTTTATTTATATTTAATCTAAGCATGAAAAATAACAAATCAAAAGTGAAAATGAAATACACCCCCCTTCAATGGTCTTCCGCTTGGGGCTAAATATATTATTGCTGTTCGGGCTATCGAACAGTTTGTCCAAAAACAAAATCAGTTCTACAGTATCGACAGCTTCCTGTGGTAACTAATTTTCGTCTTCAATATCTGTAATAAAAGAAAAAAACATTTATAAGTGAACCTGACTTACAATAGAAAAAAAAACCTAAATTATTAGGAATTCAAATTGTTATAAGCAATTTCGCCTAGACAATAATAGATGTCTATTGAAAGATTGGCCAGAAGAACATCATTGACAGATGATAAAATTAACGCAAACAATCAATTTATAATTTCTTAATTTCTTGAGTTCTCTCTATATTATGTTTGGATATAATAATGTTCAAAAAATTGCTATCGGCTTTCTCAGCAGGTTTCTCAATGTTTTTCTGGATGGCAAAGCAAATTCCACTAGCCTTCAAGAGCGATAATGCTAACACTTTGTCATCCAGATTAAACCTTCTTCCTTTTGGTTTAGAACGCTGATTTCTTATTTGTGACATTATAAAATTGAACGTTGGTTCAGAAACATATTTCAAAAGTTTCTTGAAGTTTTCAGATGAATTGAGTTCCTCTGCATTTGCCAAACGTTCCTTAAATAATGCCACTTTTTTCTGTGTTCTTTTTAACCGCCTACTCTCTTCAATTAATTTCTTAGCAAGAACACGTTCAGAATCATTCAACTTTGCTTGCCTTCTATAGTACCTGAATGAAGCTTCCATCCAGAACGCGTAACAAATCGTGACGTTCCCACTACTGATCCACTACTTCCATCATCAGCTTGACGGAAAAGTCTCGAATTGCAATTGGCTCTTTTTCGGCATCTACTACAGCAGGGGTGTCTGAAATTCATGTAGATCACTATCTGCACAAACTCCTTCAACACTTCTGACTCAGGTCATAAGATCCTGTAATAAATGATTGAATGTTCTTACACCATTACGATATCACATGTTTGAAATTATCAGAAACAAATCTTACCAGGAATAAACAATTGAGGAACAGCATTTTTCCAAATGCCTCTATGGCTTCCTCAATTTCACCTCATCCGTGAAATGCCTGTCACAAACATAAAGTTTCTGGATTTGTTTGGATGTTTTACCATCCAACAAAGGTTTCTGAACATTCTCTGGCCAAAGTTTGAACAATTCTGGTTCCTTATCTGCTCTAGGAAAACGATGGCGTTTACTAAATTTATCGTCGCACTTTGGGAACGCAACATTCGCGTTCTTTTCTTTAACTTGGGACATATTGAAAGAAGAAATGTCGAAAACCTGGAGAACTCAGAAGCACTTGTTATATCCACGAGGATCAAAATAGAAACGAGGTTATGAAAGTATCAACAAAGCAAAAATCGGAGAAGCCAGAGACACCATACGGCGGCGCAAAGAACTATTATTGTGAACCACTTTGCCTATCTCAGTTTCCACTCTATATGTAATTACTTTATGGCCATTACAGTCTGATTCTTCATTGTATACGTTGTTTACTGAGTGTTTAAGATGACTCTGACAAATCGTGAGTCCCGCTGATTGTGAAGTACGGGCTATTATACGATTTCTTAGTGCTAAAGGCGTTTAACCGATCGATATTCATCGTGAGATCTGTGAAGTTTACGGACAAAACGTTATGAGTGATGGAATGGTAAGGAAATGGGTGAGAACATTTAAAGATGACATCACAAATGTGCATGATGAAGAACGGAGTGGGCTTCCTTCGGTCGTTAATGAAGATTTGGTGCAGAAAGTGGACGAAAAGCCCTGATCTGACACCCAGCGACTACCATTTGTTCCTGCACTTGCGGTCAGCGTCCGCAAGATGATAATGAAGTCGAAACATTTGTGACACAGTGGTTAACAAGTCAGGCGGCAGCAGAGAAGGGTATCCAAAAACTGGTGCCACGTTATGACAAGTGCGTCAACATTCACGGAAATTATGTTGAAAACTAGATTAAGATACAGGCTTTCATGTAAAAATAAAAAAAAAACATGCATCGTAATAGAAGTTCGACTTATCAGAACTGGCAGATTCCAGGAAGAAGTTTCGAAATCGTAGGTTATGTAACTGTCTGTTTCGAAAAGCGGTCTTCTTGGTCATTTGTTTTCTGCATGCGCGTTAAGAATCTTTCCTTCAGAGTCGTTCCTGCTACAATT